>BJBW01006109.1:0-10940 GCA_004320125.1 Scolopax mira | reverse complement strand
CTGTTCTAGGGTCTCACCACCCTCGCAGCAAAGAATTTCTTTCTGGTATCTCATCTAAATCTCCCCTCTTCCAATTTAAACCCGTTACCCCTTGTCCTGTCACTGCACTTCCTGACAGAATCCCTCCCCAGCTCTCCTGTAGCTCCCTTCAGATATCAGAAGGCTGCTGCTCTGGAACCTTCCTGGAGCCTTCTCTTCTCCAGGCTGAACAACCCCAGGAAAACGGACTGATGCCAACGAGAGAAACACAGAGAGCAGGACAGAGGCTGGTACAGATCCTTGCTGGTCCCCCATCAGCATCACCACCCACATCCCACCCCCCCATCCTCCTTTCTGCAGGGTTACATCATCTGGGTCCTCTGACCACCGAGCACTCACTGACAGGGACAGTGGCTAGCAGGGAGCACCGTGGGCAAGCTGGGTGCCTATCTGGCACGGGGTGGGTGATTTTAGCTGCGGGTAGAGCAGGGAATCCTCAAAAGCCAGCTGAGCACACGTGCACAGGCACAAAAATGCCAGGCACTGCCCTGCCCTGCGTTCACAGGGATTTTCAGGGGTTTTTTTGGTTTCTTTTTTTTCTTACAAATAGGCACGTGGGGCTGTGCTTGCCACCTACCCCCCAGAAGCACCTTTTGAAGGTGCTTGGAGGATGACAAAGAACAGCCAGAGCAACGTACGAGCACGAGACCGTTTCATCTTTGGCTGAGGTGCAACTTGGCAGCGTGTCAGGAGAGAAACCAAGCCGGCAGGGGATTTTTAACTATGCAGAGCAGCTTTCTTAAAAAGCCTGGATGGTGAGCACATCTGGCTCTCAGAAAAAGAGCCACGTCATTTTTAGTGACGAGCTGCAACGACGTCCTTCGGGACAACACACCCCCCTGGACCGTGTGACACACCTTCAGGGTTGACTCAGAGGGACCATCCTCGCTCTGATGCTCCATCAGCTCCCTCTCATGCCTCAACTTTCCCATTCAGATGCCAAGTAAACCAAAAATCTCCATCTGACAGCAAAAAACACCTCCAGCACAGCGGGTGTTTTCGCCCTTCTACCTTGATATAGAAAAGAATCTCCTGCAGGGAGCGATGCAAACAGAGGACCTCACTTTGGGGTGCTGCCATCTCAAAGGGCTACCATTAACACCAGTAAGGATGGCCAGGGCTAAGCAGCACTGGACCCATCGTAGGCAAATCCCACAGCACGGGCAGGATCTTCGTCAGCCGAGATCTGGGCTCGGAGGGAATTTCTATCCACGCACTGCAAAGCGGTACCTAACTGGCCTGCAAGCCCAGACAAGCTGACACTCCCCAGATAACCCTGTCATCCTCCCCAAAACCACCCCCGGCCCCTCCACGTAACCAGCCCTGCGTGTTTATGATCTGTCACACACACATGACTGTCACCTGCAGATGGGCTTCTTCCCGTGCACAGGTCACTGCATCACCGGTGCCGGCACCGCCAAAGAGATGCCCCATCCCACCTGCAGAGACCTTTATGAACAAAATACAGTCATTAAAAGGTGTGCCAGGCACCACCAAGGCAGGAGACGAGGCAAGAGGGAGCAAACACCCCTGTTACAAGGGGCACTCAGGGAGGAGAGGAGCCAGGCACCGAGGGATGGGCACGGGGACCAAGCATCATCATCCTCAGAGAGGTTCTTCGGAGACACTCAGCCAGGCTGATGCCAGTGCCAAACCACAGCTAAGGTTAAGCAGCCTCTGATGGGAAATAACTTGCATCGAGCCCTCTGGAGGCTTCTTCCTTTCCAAAACTAGATTTATTTTTTTCTCACGTTGGTGGTGGTGTAGGGGGGGGGGGAAGAAGGGTGGATGCTCTCCAAACAACTTCTGGTAAGTTTTTTTTCTCCTCCTCATCTTGCCTCCTCTTCCACTCCAGCTGTGGTTTTAATGGAAATTTACCTTTTTTTCTAAAAACACAAGCAGTTCACTTGAAATGATGAAATAGAGCATAGGATAGACTTAGAATCATAGCATTGCCCAGGTTGGAAGCAACCTTAAGATCACCCAGTCCAACCATCAACCTGACTCTGATAAAAACCATCACTAAACCATATCACTAAGCACTACGTCAACCCATCTTTTAAATATTTCCAGAGATGGTGCCTCAACTGCTTCCCTGGGCAGCCCATTCCAATGCTTAATAATCCTGAATTAACCCTCTGTTTTTCACCAACAAAACACTTTTTTTGGTGCATCTTTCCCCCCATCCCAAAAATTTTGTTTGTTCAGTGTATGCTGACAATGAGTCTAAATTTTTGAAGTATCTGAAATCCAGGTGAGTGCCGGATTAAGGGGGCAAAAAGAAGGCAAGAAGGTAAAAATCCTTCACTTTGAACAAGTTTGGGTTCAAAAAAAGACATTCCTCCTCCGAAATGTAAAGGTCTGTGCTCTTTAAAGACAAAGTGCTGCCAGCAGAATGGAGTTACAAAGCTGAAAAGCTTCCTAGGACGACTTAGCTCAGCAACAACCTCCCAACACTCAGTGGAGGTAGGAGGACGGAGACTGCAGCAGACCCCAGACAACATTGGGTGTCTTTTTACACAATCTGGCTTAATTCACCCAGAATTGTACCAGCTGCAGTAATTCCTGGAAGCAACATCCTGACCTCCAGCTGAGCGCAATACTCATCATCGTCCCCCCTGACCTTAAAGCCCATGATTCAAGGGTTTCTCCATTTCCCCTGACATTAGACCCAGCAGCACACGAGGGCAACTGTGACATGCAGAAAAGCCCACCAGCCTCCAGGGCTTGAAAGGAAGGTGCTCTTGCAAAGTGCTGCCCATCTTCTCTTGCAACAGGTCGACAGAGAAGACGGTGCAAAAACCCTGTAGTATTAAACCCATAGATTAATTAAACCATGGGGACAACAGTGCAGGATTACTGGGGGAAAGGATGCTGGAGATGGCCTGCCTTGCTCCCACCTTCACACCACCCTCATCCCACTTCAGGTCCAGAACCTCCCCAGCATAAGGCAGCAATTCCCTCCTTCTCCAGCCCCTTGGGACCACAGGACCCCCAAATCCTGCCCTTCCTCTCAGCCACATCATAACCCCTGCATCCCACATGGGCAGCAACTCTGCTCCAGCCTTTTGCTGGACAGAGAAGCAGCTACAAGAGAAAGGTGCAGGTGGGGAGCAACTGTCCCAGCTCCAGAAAAGGGAAAAGAGACTGGGACCCACAGCAAACTGAGGCCAGCTGGGCCACAAAACACTACCATGATATCTCAGATAGCTCCAGTCATGCCCACTAATTATGGTATTCCTTGGGGTGATAAACATTTAGACTCACAAAGCTGCCATGGTACCAGTACAGCATCATCCCCATGCAGATAAGGGGCTGTGGGGAGATGGGGTATCTCCCAAGTTGAATAAAAGAACAGAAACTTCCAATTTCCACCGTAAAAAAACCCTCTCTGCCCTCGACTGCACACAAGATCCCTGGCTAATGCCCAACCTGTGCTACAGAGTTTTGTCAGCCAAAGAGGTGGCAGGTAGGTCTAGCTCCATAGGTACCCACCAGCAGCCCTGAGTCATGCCAGTAAAACCCCAAACTTTTTGTCAGCAGAGCAAAATCACCTTCCCAGCCAAGATGAGTTCCTCTCCCAGCTCTTTCGCCAGCAAACAGCCTGCCCAGGCAGCGCCTTAGTAACACCAGTGAAAACCATCTTCCGTCCAAAAACCCACAGAGCACCCTCCTCACACCCACAGCGGTGGCTTTTCGGGTCACAAAAATCACCAGGACCAGAAACCTGCACCCGTTCATTCCCAAGCACCCAGAGAGAAGCTCTACAAAGCACACAGGAGTTTCCTCCAGTGATGACCCACCTTTGCAAACAAGGGGGGGCAAAGCAAGCTCTGGCTCAGCCCTGGGCTGCAGCCCAGAGCTGGAAAATAAAAGCAGCATCCGTCAGGGAGAAGCATTAACCACTAAAAAAACCAAAAAAAACCATCAGGGGAGCATCCCTCCGGGGAGGGAAACAGGCTGCTAAAGCACAGCTAAATATTTGTCACATCCCAACCTGATATTTTGCAGGCACTCACTGTTACTCCAGCAGAAAGCAGTGTGAGGAGGAGGGCAAAGCGCTGCGCTCCCTCTATAATTGCTGTAATTAATTGGACGCAAGCTCTGTGGTGCTTCGACCAAAATTAAAATTAAAACCTGGCTCCATGGGACCAGAGCTCCCAGCACCCCCAGGGGACAGCAGGCTGGTGGCTGCTCTGCCCAGAGGTCACAGGAGCCCAAAGTCAAAGCCCGGCTTCTGCAGGTCACAGCCCCACTGTATATTTTCACCAGAACTGCCTTTTTTTTTTGGGGGGGGAGGGGGGGCAGGAAAAGTGTGAATGGCACAACAGACAGTACAGGATTCTGTGAACTGAACGGTGGTGTGCTCCCACAGAGGACACGGGAGGGACATGTCCCCACCACCTATTTACCCACCCAGAATAGACATGCCACCAGAACAAGCACCAGTTCATTCCCAGGTTCTGGCGTTTCTCACCACTGATTTTTCCAAGCCTTGGTGTCAAAGAAGAGGTACTTCCTCAGAAACAACAGCCTGGGTCTTGCCCTCTGTCCCCAACGGCCCCAGTCTTCCTGGAGGAAGATCTCCCCCCTAAAAAAGGACTTGCTTCCAAATTACTCATGCACCGGAGCTGGGTGAGCCCAGGGGAAGCCAAGTAGGTCTTCTCCCTCCAGGACCCATCGTGCATCCTCCCTTCCCACAGCTGCAGGGCTGATTTCTCCTGCAAACTCCCCGTTTTTGGGAGATACACACCCTCCCCACCAGCACACTCCTGCCTGTCCCTCCAGGAGGGGCTTCCTGGGCATGGGAAGAGTGAGAGGGCCGCCTGAGTCACAGCCAAAAAGCCACAGCGATGGGCACATGGGTCTTCACACACAGGCAGAAAATATGCCTGGAGCCCCAGGGGGAAAGGCAGGAGCCAGGATTTGTAGGCACAGAGTCCAACGCAGGCCCCACACCCTCTGCCATGGTCCTGCAAGAACACAATGGCTGCCATCTCCCCGAGGCTTCATCCCCTCCTGCTTTAACCTCTGGGATACAACACCCCCTCCCTTCACAGCAGCCATTTCACCCAAAAAGGTGCAGGTTTTGTTGGAAAAAAATAAATTAAAAAAAAAAAGAAAAATCAAGCCCAGAACCAGCCACGGGTTGAGATCTGCAGCTAGAGGCTGCATCCCTTGGAAACCTCTGCAAGGAGGACACGAGGGGCAGCTCCAGAGCTCCACACACAATTCCTTCCCCCATGAAGGAAGCAGCTCAAGAGAGACCTGAGAGAAGAGGCAGTTTTTGCATATTCTAACAAACATCAGATTCGACAGCGCAAGATAACACAGGAAACCAACCGACTCTTCCCCACGCACCTGATCCTGCAAGATAATTTGGATCAAGCAGATAGGAGCAACGGGAAGAGGAAGAAAGCCAAAATCCTTCCTAAGCTTCGCATAATCCCCAGAAGGTGTTTATCTGACAAACTATGTTTAGCACAGAGGGAGGCAAAGCTCTTGCCCAGCACCATTCCTATCCCCCGTGTCACAGCCAGCCACGTGCATCCCCAAAAACTCCCGAGGCAGGAGACAACCCCGTGACTAAGCCAAAATGACGGGCAGGTGAGTTTTGGTACGTATCCATCATGGAAACGGCCAACCCGAGAGCTTCAGCGCCTCCGTTTACAACCCTGATCAACTCCAAACCCAGAAGGGAAAGCAACCGGCAAAAAAGAAACCCGAGGCTGCTCATTGAATTTCCCTAAGGAAAATTAAGCTTAAATTCAAGCTGTCCAAAAGGAGAGGCAGAAGGAGCTGCCCTGAGCTCTGCCAGCAGCGTTTGCAGTCCCAGCAGCGGGTGCAGGCACCCAGACCTGTGAGCATCCCTATGTGACCACTGGCAAACCCACCCGGGGGGCGGGTGGCATGGCATGGCCAAAGGAGATGCAAAACCCAGGAGAAGCACAGAGGAGGACTGGCAGGACGAGAGGAGAAAGGGTTTGAAGAGCCAGAAGGGTTACACATGCTCAGAAACGCCCCCCATGCTGAATGCTATCCGGATGGAGACAAAGGAGCTTGGGTCAGATGGGGACCCGGAGCCAACAGAGACCAGGCACACTCGGCACACGTGTGACATCTCCAAGCCAACAGACACGAGGAGTAACTGTATGAATGAACCCCTTCACCACAACCAACAGCCCCGTGCAACCAGAAACCTGCAGCAGACACAGGCGGCTTCCAAACTTCCTCCGAGGAAAGCACCGCGCTCCCGGGGGCATCACCTTTTGGTGTCACCCCAGAAGATGCCCCCCCCACACCCAAAAATCCTCCCTGACCCAGCTGGGGCCTTCATCTCCCACAGGAAACACGAGCAGTCCCTTTGGCCAGGCTCACCTCTTCCTTCCATCCACGGGATGCCCAGGGAGCCCAGCGAGAGGTCTGGGCTGGGGCGTCCCGGGGGGAGGCTTTTTAAGAAGCTGGGTTGATCCCTTCCAGCGTGGGGCTGGTGGTGGCCGAGGGCATGTGCTCCTACCTGTGAGTCAGCAGCTCCGCTCTGGGCACAAATCGCTGCTGATTCACCCCCTGCTTACACAGCAAACAGGAAACTCAGGTCCACATTCCCTCCGGTTAAGACATGGATCATGGAAGAGGAGTTAAAGTGGAAAAGGAGAAGGGGGGGGGGGGGGGGGGGGCAAAAAAAAAAAAAAAAAAAAAAAAAAAAAAAAAAAAAACCAAAAAAAAAAAAAAAAAAAAAAAAAACCAAAAAGGGAAAGGGGGGGGGGGGGGGGGGGGGGGGGGGGGGGGGGAAGGCCAAAAAATAATAATAATATAAAAAAAAAAAAGTCACGCCAAGGTGCGTTCATCAGCTCACATGGTTCCTGACTTCAAGTTTCCAGAGCATCACTCCCCAACAAGGCGGGGGGGAGGAAAAAAAAACCTTCAAATTTTATTTGGTGATAAGGGAGAGAGGGCAGCGACCCCCTGCTCCCCGGGCTGCGCCGCTGATGCAACCCCGTTCCCCCTCACCTGGGGACGAGCCACCCAAGGGGTCTATAAATAACCCCCCCACACACTCCCCCCTCAATTCCTTCCCGTGACACGGGGTCACGGTTGGACAATGGAGCTCCCGGTGGTGGCGGGGGGTGACAGCTCTGCCCCGGACACGCAACTGCACCCCCCCTGTGCTGGGGATGGGGGGGGAGAAGAACGGGATCCTCCCTCCATCCCCAGGCTCAGATGAAGGCCCCCTCCTCATCCTCGGCGCTCGGGGGTGGGGGGGTGTGGAGAAAGAAGACCCCGCCATAAAACTCACGTATTTTTATATCCTTTTCCACTAAAAAAAAAAAATAAAATAAAAGAGAGCGGCCCCTTCCCCTCCACGCAACACACCGGCCCCGCACTCTGCAGCTCGGGGGAGGAGGCGGAAGGCCGGCCCCGCACGGCGCTGCCCGGCTGCAGGCGAGGCCCTCGGGCCCCACGCACCGGCAGCCCCCGCCGAGCCCACACCCCGGTTGGGCAACAGCCCCGTCTTCCCGCGGGTTACGCCAGAACCCGACGGAAAGGCTCAGCCCGACCCGCGGCCCCGCTCCAACCCCCGGAACACCCGGCCCCGAGCCCCCCCCCCAAGTCCCGGTCCCGGTCCCGGTCCCGGTCCCGATCCTACCTCTGGGAAGGGACATGGCGGCGGCGACGGGCCCCCAGCGCCCGGCGGAGTCCGGCCCAGCGCGGCGGCCGCCGGGGAACAGCGGTGAGGCGGGGCGACGGCCGGTAGTCTCCGCCCCCTCCGCACCTCTGCGCTCTGGGATTGGTCAGTGGTGGTGGGAGGAGGCGTGGTTACCGCTTCCGAGGGAAGAGCTTTGCGGTTCTCCGGCATGTCTGTGAGGGTGAAGTTAGGCGGGCGGGCAGGGGAGCAGCGCTGCCACGCAACTAGGGCATCCCCGCTGTCCCCGCCTCCGCCGGGACACCACCGCGACACCCGCGGGACAGAGGTGGCGTTTGGGGACCCTGTCTCCTGCGCCTAAACACGGGGGAAGGAGTGATGCTGGACTGGGAAGCTGGTGTTGTGGAGCTGAGACCGGCCCAGCTCATCACATATTCCATGAGTTCCCGCTCCTGCACACTGTGGACTGAAAAATGGATGGGGATTTATTCCTCTCCGAGTCAAGGAGGAATCAGTCCCTCCTCACCCAGCAATGTACTGTAGTGGGTCCCGGGGCAAGGATGCTCCCCCAAAGACTCGAGCTGGACTGCAGAATGGGGCGCGAGTGACGCAGCTGAAGAAGAAAAAGGAGACTACGAGTGCCATTTTCCACTGAAATTCCCAGCCTGATCCACACAGATACCAAGGAAAGGTTGGAGGGGTGGCAACGGCAGACAGCCCTGGTGAAATCACAGCTGCTCTCTCTCTGGTCTGTTCTCAGCTTGGTGTTTTGGGAAGCATTTCGGATCAGTTGGAGGGCTGGAAAACCTGCCCCCAAAGCCAAAGGGAAACCCTAAAGGAAGGAACTGGGTGGACTGGGCAGAGGTGCCTCAAACGGACCTGGAAGATCCAGCAGCTGAGAACTGAAGCTAGAAAAGTTCATGTGGGAAATAAATGACAGGCTTTTAATAAGGAGAGCAATTACCTTCCCAAAGGACGTAGTAGATTCACCACAACCTTTCAAGTCTTTCAACACCGGCGAGGAGTCTTTCTCAAAAAAAAAAAAACCCAGCCCCGCTCCGGTTCAACCGCAGGGTCATTAGTTCTGATGCAAGAGCTGCAGATGTCACTGCTGGGCGAGAGGGAGGTGGGAGCAGAGGGGACCTTTCTGACCTTCTCTGAATCAACAACGGGGGTTTGAACTCCATCCTGGATGATCTGATGGGGTTTGGGCTGGTTTTTGTGTGGGATGATTTGGGGGTGCAGGGCAGAGCATCTTTAGCACCTTCACAAACACGTGGCTGGACGGGGACCTGCGGGGACCAGTGGGACCGGCTTTGACACCCGCCCTCAGCGCTGGTGGCACGACCCTGCTGTCCCCGAGGACGTTGGGGATGCTCCTCCATTTCATCCGCCGTGTGTCCCCAGGCACAGCTGGAGATCAGCCACCAGCCCCGGCCACAATTACAGAGGTGTGGATGAAACAGCCACCTGGCTTTTATTCACCCATCTTGAATTGACAAGCAGGCTTTTTGTCACCTGCTCAGAGGCCTTCCAGCGCCGGAGCGCTGCAGATGCAGGAAGGGAAATTTGGGGACGCTTGGCATCAAAATCCCACAGGGTGGGAAGGCGTGGGGCTGGGCAGGGAGCTCACGGACCCCCCGCCGGCCGCGATGAAGGGACCAGAGATCACCTTCCCTTCAGTGACAGGGCATGGGGACCTCTTGGGAGCATCTCTCCTTTTCTCCTGCAGCTTCTCAGTGCCTGCCAGCGTGGGTCCTTTCACCTGCACCTCCTCTGTGTGTTCTCAGACCCAGCAGGCTCTTTGCTGGAGAAGTGAAAAACCCAGAGGCAGCCGTGACTGCCGGCCTGAAGCAGAGGGAATCATTGCGGGAAAAGGCAGAGCAAAGCATCCCAGCAGATCCCAGAGTGCTTCCAGAAATTCCAGCAAGGGTGCTGGATTTTTGGCAACCCTGGAAGGCTTCTCCACGTTTCTGGGGTGCTGGAGGTAAATCTGTGGGTTTGCAGGCTCCGGCAGTAAAGCCTGATGGAGGGAGAGAGGCTCAGTTGTGTCCCAAACTTCACTGGACACGCTGGATCTTTGCTGCTGGGTTCCCTCACTGAGGGGACTGCACTGGGTCTGGTTTTGGAAAGCCACCCACAACAGAGTGGGGTGTCCTCGGTGTCCCCAGCACAGCCAGCATGGGGGGCATCACCATGAGAGCCCCTGGCCTTTGTCTGTGTAAAACCTGCTTCTCCTTTCCCCTCTCTCCCAGGGCTTCCCAGCCAAGTGACCGGCTTTTCCCTGTGCACTGAAGGGCATCGGTGGCCCCTCACAGCTCCCAGCCGGGTGCAGGATCAGGCCCCTCTCTCCTCCCTGCCCCAGGCTCCCCCCTCACCCTCAGGCTTCTGCAGATCATTCCCCCCCCTCCCCCTGCAAAATGGCAACAGACTTGGCCCAGCGTGTTTGCTTTTCCAGGCTCCCAGTGCTTTCCTGCCTTTATCTTCCCACACCACCATACGGAGTGGGAGCACAGGGGGGAGTGAAGGCTGGCGGGGAGGGGATGAGGAGAAGGACAGCATCTCCACCACCCATCTTTATTTAGTCTTTCGGAGAGGAGGAGGGTAACGAAGCCCCCTCCACCAACGGACACCAGTTCCTGAGGGCTGCAGGGGCTCACGCTTGGTAGGATGGGATCCATCCTTAGCCAAAGGGATGGATGGTGAGTAAACAAAGGCCAAGCTGCACCAGGCTGTATTTAGGTTCGGAGCAGCTGCCGGGGAGGTATTAGGAGTTCTCGATTAATTCCAGGCGTTGGAATTAACACCCAGAATTAGTCTGGAACAGGCGGCGTGTGGGCACCTCGCTCAGGCTCAGCTCCGGCCTCTGAGAGCTTTCGGGTCAAATACATCGAGCTGTTGTTGCTGTTACAGCTCCATGAGCACAGAGACAGCACCCGCAGTGTCCCCCCCCCCCAAGTTCTGTGAGCGGTGGGTACCCCACGGTTATTGAGCAGCCCCCCCCAAGCACCAAGTATGGCATCTGGGTGTTCCCCCAGCGCCTGTGGCTGTTCAGTACCAGTACACCAGTCCCACAACAGCCCTCGTACCAGTACACCAGGCAGAGAAACCAGTAACCAGGCAGAGAAACTGGTAGATGGGGCAGGGTACGGTAACTGCTGCAGAGCAGATGGCACAGCAGGGCAGCACCAGTGGCCCAGTGATGGGCCCCAGTGCAGTACCAGTAAGCCAGTCCAGAGTCCCCAGTGCAGGACCA
>BJBW01006108.1:0-88121 GCA_004320125.1 Scolopax mira | reverse complement strand
AAGAGCAGGTTTAGATTAGATCTTAGGAACAAGTTCTTCACTATAAGGGTGGTGGAGCACTGGAACAAGTTGCCCAGGGAGGTGGTTGAGTCCCCTTCCCTGGAGACATTCAAGGTGAGGCTCAATGAGGCCCTGGGCAACCTGGTCTAGTTGGAGGTATCCCTGTGACTGCAGGGTGGTCAGACTAGATGACCTTTGAAGGTCCCTTTTGGCCCAGATGATTCTATGTAGGGCCAGAACCTTTGGCAATGGTTCTTTTGTCAACATCTGTGCATTGCTTGTGTTACACGTATAGTTAGCTTTGACCACTAGTATGTGTTTGTGCACCTTAAAAATGTGTAGGAGCTGAGCAGAGTTTACTTTTAAGATGTTGGTTGTTTTGGTGTTTTGTGTTTTTTTACAGCTGCCCTTGACCAAGATCCTTTTTAATTTCAGGATGCTTTTCCTCTAGTTGTCTTCCTGCACTGCTGCAAAAATTAAAGAAAGAGGGAAGAGCCCAGTCTGGTGCTGAAGAGACTGTAAGATGGAGATTAGAGGCTGGTGAGAGCAAGCACTACAGAGAAAAGAACAGGGGGTAGGGTACAGAGCAGGGTAAGAAAGGTCCATGCAAAAATTAAGAGGAGAAACTGCAGATTTTTTTTTCTCCCACGAATAATTAACTTTTCTGCTATTCTCCATCTTCTGCTTCCTAAACCTTTCACAAAATCCTCCCCTTACTTTGGGGAGAAGTGTCACTTGAGAATCTTCTCCAAACTTGGCAGCTATGTAATAGGGGCATGTAATCTTTTATAATCCTCTCTACAGGTTTGTAATAACCATTTCTGTCTTGAGATTCCAAAGTGTTTTGTAGGCCAAGTGAGACTTTCATTGTGAGAGAGAAAAATGTACTTAATATTCAGAAGCAAAGATGAGTGATCCTGGGCAGGGGATGGAAACTGAATAAGAAGGAAAGGAAAACCTGCTTAGTATTGTAGGGAGGGTCACAGCGATGGCTTTGAGCAACTGGGGGTTATTTGAAATCCTAGGTATCCTGGGAACCAAATTGGTTTTTACACAGATCGCAGCTTCTGTTGTGGTGATGTCATGAGATTTACAAGGCTGCACAATGAGCTGCTTGTTTGCAGGCGCTCACGGGGAGCTGGGCTTGAGCATGAAGCACACCTGCCTGCTTTGCAAGGTCCCCACCTTGGATGGGTCGTGTTCTCTGGTTCCACTTGCTGAGCTACGAAGCTCGCGGATGATTGCGTGATTTGAGGTTGCTGGCAACCCTTCCTCTCGAGAAGGTGGTGCTGCTGCCTCTCCCTCCCTACAGACGCATCTTTCACGCTGTCTCTCATGAACCTGGCTGGGTACAGACCATGAGAACTGGGATGGAGAGAGAGGTGCAGGTGAAGAGAGCGAGGATCAATTACCCTTTGTACGTTTAGCAATCGACTATGCAGCACGTAAGAAGCTTAGAGGAGCTCAGCAGTGTTCAAGCTAATTGGTAGCTTTAAACTGCTATTAAGAGCTCCCACACCTTTTGCTCAGAGAAGCCGCAGAGTGACAGCGAGCTGGTGCAACTTTCTGCTTTCTAATCAGAATCACCCTGCCAGGCCAATTTTAGCTCTATGCCTAATTTTTACTTCTGCTGTTAGCTCCTTAGCTCTCATTTTTTAGGACTTTGCAAGAAAGCTCAAGACTGTTGGCACACTCAGCATCTGCTCACTAAACTACTCGTAAGATTATAAGATTTGCGGTTTCTTTTTTTGGAACAACTCCCTGATTTTCCCTTTTGAAAAGAAAATCTCGTTGAAATGGCTTTCACAGTTGTGGCCTAAGTGAATTTGTGCTCTTGAGCTTCCACAGGGCAGTCAGGTACTGGGAAACACTGAGCCTTTTTAGCAGATATTGGGGGCTGAGGGTGGTAAAAGCACAGGTCTTGAGAAGAGTTTGGGTTTTTTTTTTTTTTAATTGCGTCTCTTACAGGGAGACAGGAAGGGAAATCTTGGCTGATCTCTACCGAAGTCACAGCCTTGGTGTGAAAACTCCTGAGCTTTTGATAGGCAAAGTGGCATCGTTGCAAGTAGGGGGCAGATGTACTGACTCAGGACCAAGTGAAATTGGCAGAGCTGCCTGGGAGCTCAGCTGGGGGAGTTGAGCCTGCTGTACCTTGCTCGCTGCCGACTGCCTCTTGTACAAACAAGTCAAATCTCTCCTAGGGAAGGAATGAAGGGGTGGGAATGATGTCAGCAACGGAGAGAAGAGGCAGCAAGAGCTCATCCTTCTGGGAGATGCCAAGTTCGTTGAACAGTAGCATTCTGTATTTTGTCTCCAGCAGGTTGCAAAGTAGACAGCACTTGGATGGCTATTAGGTATTTGCTCACCTGATGGTTTAGCCCTTCCCACATAAAAATTGTTCCTTACCCTTTCTTTTTTTTTTTTTTAATGCAGAAAATCTGTAGGAAATATAAGAATCTGTCTGGTAGCTCTGGTAGTGGATGAAATGTTGATGTCCACTCTTTCAACTTTAAACACTAATCTTGCTTTCTCTGTGTTGAGGTGAGAAATTCAGAAAAGAAAGGCAAACCTTCTCCCACCCCATCACAGATCTCATCAAAGCTTTCCAGCAGCTGGTGGAAAAAGAAGCTGTGCCCTTGTCTGTTTGAAAAGATGCACAGTCCTCATTCAGAGAGGTGAAAAGAACCTCAAAGCACTGAGCAGCCACTACCTTCAGGCTTCTCATGTCTAAATTTTAAGAGGTTCCTTCACCTGTAGATGGCATACTGATGATGGAAGGAAAATAGAAACACACACAATAAGCATAAAAATTGCCACAATGATATTTCTGTGAGGGTATAGGGGATGAAAACTGCACCTAACTGAACAGTTTTTATGTGAATATATCTGTGGCTGATGAGGTTCTCCAGTGGGATAATGGAAAACCAGTTTTTAGACTCCGCCTGATCACTGTGACTCAGTAAGAGTAGTGGAAAGTTAATAGGTTAGATTGGCAAGATTGGCCTATACTAGAAAAATTAAAGGTGTTGTGAAGAATTCCTGTTACAGTGCCAGATGTGTTGGAATCTGAGAAAGTCATGGTGCCGGTCAGGGCTTCTTTCAGTTTCTAAAATACCATTTTCACCTACTTAAACCTTTTATGGCTTTATTCTGTGTAAAATGAATTTTCCAGGTAGTGTTTTGGCTGTAATCAGTTGGGGTGAGAGCTTTTGAGATCACTGAAATCTGATGGTTTGACTAAGCTTTCTTTACCTCCTACCCACAATATTAGGTTTCCATGTAAGAATTCGGTTGCACGCAGCTGCTGGAGGAGACCAACTGGATTCAGCTGAATTGAGGGTTAGTCGTTGCACATGTAATGAAGTTTGTTGAGTGTGGCTATTAAATACAACAGAAATAATTCACACTAGATACTTCTGTAATAACATCCTACATGAATAGCGTGCCTCTCATCCCACAGGATCTGCTCATGCTTTCTAAGCTTAAAATAACGTCTGCTTCACTAGAGAGATCTGGTGCTGACCAGGAAAATGTAGGTACTTTGTAACTGAAATACTGAAATGGAGCTCTGCCACACAGTGATTTAGAGGGACAAATGAGCAATGCCATATCCCAAGTAGATGCAAGAAGCTTCCTAGAAAACCTACATTCATTGCCCGCATTGTGATTTGAAATAAAATAACAGGATTAATGGTTTTATTTCTATAAAGTGTACTGGTCATATCCCTAAGTGTGGTGTGATTCAGAGAAGAATTAATCAACCCTAAAAGTGTCATGTTTTCTCTGTAGCACGTGAGTCTCTGCATTTACCACACACAGCATGAGCTGAATTTTCTTTATTGTATTATATGATTAGTCATGAGCTTTGTATGTTCTTTGTTGGGACATTGTGGTGGTTGTCTGTATAGACTTAGAGAATGTATGGATTTGTGCACCTTGATAAGTTATCGTTGAAGATTTGTTTCTGATAGTGCCTGTCTACAGTCCTGCTTGGATCAGAAACCATTGTGTATGGCTGGTAGTTTGAGAAATAAGAAATATAAACAAAAGCTATATATGTCAGCATGAGAGAAAGTGGAAGTTGTCTTGATTGTGCTTTTCCTAGCAGGCTCTCAGTAACTGACCTCTGTCATCATCTGCTCTGTAAATGTTGAGAGATTCTCTCTCTTTCAGCTGAGCCAGGGTTACTCCAACACCTGTACCTGCCATGCTTGAATTCTCTGTTTTAAATCCAGATCCTGCAGGTCTTCATCTGGATGTCACATAGCTGTCTGAAATAGTTGCAGGTACACGCAGATGTAATGTCATGTAACTGTGCTGTTGCTGTTTATTTTCACATGCATTAGTGACTTCTTTTGCAGAAATCCTGCCTTATTACAAGATGCAGGTTTAAGGGAACAAAACGCGTTGAGACACGGTGTATTTCCCTCTCTGCCATATCTTCCCCTTGAATCATGAGCCTCATCAGCTTTCGGAGACAGTTTAAGTTTAGTGAAGGACTTTTAATTGCCATTTGTCTGAAGTTTCACGTCAATAGTAAGGCTTCAAGTTTCAGCTTCTGTTCAACGGCTTGATAAAGATTCAAACTGATTATCGTAACCGGACTGTGTACTCAGGCCCAGCTGGGTAGGCTGGGGTACTGAGAAGCTCTCAGACGACAGCCTTTACCTAAAGTTCTCTGTGTCCTGTCTCTACAATAAGTACAGAAAATGCCATGGAAACATTTGGCATGTAGACTTGTCAAAAGGTGTTAGGGTTCCTACTAATCTCTCTTCAGGGAGAAAGAAAATACTTCTGCGTACGAACTTGGCCACTACATTAGTTACTCAGCTGCTTGGCATCTCCTCGTTGGAAATACTAGGAGCAGAATACGACCCCAATAAAGCTGATGAAAATTTGGCAAGTGAGCCCTTGATTTCACCATAGAAAGGGGGTGGTTCAGAAAAGCAGCTTTGACACATGCCAGGAGTGCTCTTGTCATCACTGGGATGGAGGTTTATTCTTGTGTTTTTATTGATGGTAGGTAGAGAATGCTTTTTGGCAAGGAGATTGAAGGCATGAATTTACCTTTAATGTAATTTTGTTGGCCTGATTTCTGCTAATTCTGTCCTTTTCACTAGCTCTGAAGAGAAGATGCTGCTCTTATGGCTGTAGAAAAAACTGTTGGGGGACTAAATGACACTGTAAAGCTAGACCTCCCTGGGAAGTAATTTTCTGATTCTGCCCATTGCTTGCTTTTTGGAAAGTATTCTCCACTTGAAAATGCATTTAGAATAAAAAAAAAAAAAAAAGAAAGAATTGTTGCATACTTGCAATGGAAGATTCTGAAGTGTTCCCATTTGATAGCACTAGTACTACTCCTTAAATACTGCTAAACTGCCATCAGTTTTCATAAAATGTCTTACCCTCTCTGTGGGGACCTACTTGGCACTGGCTGCTTCTTTTCTTCTTCCCTCACCCTGCACCAGTCAATGCTGTTATGGTTGTTATGTGGTTATGGCATTACTTTTCCTTTATCCGCCCTCCCCCCTTTTTTTAAAAATAAGTTCTGTAGTTAAAGAATAATAAGGTGCAAGTTATCATTTGGCTAAGAGAAAGGGAGCTTTGTGGATATTTATAACATGCCTAATGGCATTTCAGAGCCCCGAGGTAAAACATTGCACTTCAAATCTTCATCTACCTCGGATGTGGCAGGCGGGCAGCAGAGGGGAGGATGTACTGAGAAGGGGATTTTTTCCGAGCTGTTACTTAACTGATATTAGCATTTGAAGGCACATAAGGCATGACCTTTAATCCTGTGTGTAGACTAACTCATCTGCTTGCTTGAATGCTTCATTGTAATGATGCAGAATGGAAAGGATTGCATCAGGCCAGAGAAAGAAATCTGTCATCAGAACTCGCATATTTTTAGGCGTGTGGCTGCACCAGCCCTTTCCACACGTAACATCTGCAACCTTGGAGCATTCAGATGCATCTCCCCGATCTCTCTCCAAAATTACATGCATCAGCGAGTTACCCTCCAAAGCACAAGCCTTCCTGCATGAGCTGATAGACAGTGGCACCAAAGCAAGAAAGAATGGCTCTGACTTTATCTTCCCCAAAAGTGTAAATGCTCCTGCTCACGTGTGGACTTTTTGCCACTCGCTTCCATAGTGATTCAAACAGTGGTGGTAAATTAGTTTTATGGGGCATTAGTGGAAGGGGTCAGTGGGTTTTATTACATTCATGTGAAAAGTTGGAGCCAAGAATGTAAAATGAAAACTGAAGATGAAGAGTACCGGAAAGCCGAAGGGGGTTTGTGAAGCGACGGGGTGTATATGTGATACTGTGTAAAGTCCCAAAGAGTCTTCAGTCTAAACTGGTAACATACTTCAGAGTTAAGTTTTGAAGTTACAGCTGTTGCAAGAGGCTCTGGAGAGGTCAACCATGCAGGAAGGCTAGCAGAAAAATAATTACATAGGTGGTACAAATGCATCAAAGCCACACTGTGATTTTTTTTTTTTTTCCCCCCCAAGCTACTTTTCTTGCAACGTGTATTCAGCTTCTGTCTGGTTCGTGAGATGGGGTTGCAGTGTCAGCCACAGGGAGAGGACTGAAGTTCTGTGATCTGATGCATCACAAAAAACCAGCTTGCAACTGCTCCTTTTTGTTGAAGGGAGCTTGGTCAGCTTGCAGGGGTGGTGGGGCTGTGTCCCGACATGTTCAAAAGGATACCAGGGCAAACACAAAAAATTAATGCTGTGATGTTCTCTAGTGGTGATTGACAGCTCCAGACAAGGAGATGGCATGTTACTCTGCCAGCAGGCTGTGAAAAGCTGTTCTGACGTAGCCAACCCGCTTGGCAGCAGAGTCGTGGCTGGCCCGCAGAGCCTGATGACTCAGTTAAGTCCTGGAGTTGTTATTGCAGGGGAAGAAGTCGTTCTGTTCTTTAATTTCTTTGTGCAGCCCATAGATCAGTGGATGGTATCCTGCCAAGGCCCGCAGTTAGTAGAAATTAAAATGTAAGTCTTTTGGGGCTGGGTTGAGTTGTGACTGTAGATTCTGCATTGGAGCTAATAGTCCAGAACACTTTTCTTTTGCCACGAGACAGTCTACTGTGGCACTTCAAAACATAGTTTACTTGGTTGTCACTTGGCGTAGCAGCTGGAGGCACTCTCTTGCTTCTAGCCCACCCACGTGAGCAGGACAGGGCATGTCTGTCTGCATCTTTTTTTTTTTTTCCTTGGTGATGTATCATGCACTTTCATCACCCAAGAGATGAGATCCCCAGAGCTCTGGTCTTCATGTTTCTGTTCCATACACATGCAAGGGGCCCATGGCTTCATCCTCCTCTGTCAGTCCATTGCTCATGGGTTTGTCTTGCTTAGGTGTGGGTTCATGTGCTGCTGTTTGGGAAACCAAGTTCTGAGCAGGAGCATCAGTGGTTTTGTTTTGCATCTGGTAAAGTTTTTGGTTGTACACCACCATAAATGCGAGTTGATGTTGTGCCAAAAATCTGCCTGGACGGTTAATCTCTGTAAAATGGACAAATACTAACTTGTGAGAGTTTGTTGTGCTCCAGGAGTTTGCAGTTCTCCTTCACAGAGATTGTGCTTAATTTATGCTTATCTATAAGTAGAGTTTTGGGCAATTTTGAGGTACGCAGCGTTGCTTGTCACTATTGGAAACTGAGCTTTGTTCGGAGAGGTAACAGTGTGGAGCCTGATTCTGAATCTCAGGTTCTTTCCTGAATTATTTCATCTGAAATTAAGGGAGCAAAGGTGCATTTCATTACTATTCCGGAGCCATGCAATCCTCTTCTTCTCCAGCTTGTCTATTTCAAGCATTCTTCTAAATGATCACAAAAATCCTATTGCAACATGGGGTTGAACTAGGTGCTGAAAGCCGGTTTTCAAGTCAATTTCCCAGCTTTAGAAGTTGACACATTCCTTTCAGTGCAGAGAGAAAGTTGTTTTGTGCAGGAAAAGAGCATGAAGATGTTGCAGCTTTTTAAATAATTAGGTGGGATTTGGCATACATAGGGTCTGCAAGGGGTGAAGTCCAGTTGGAGGGGGTTCATCTCTCAAATTTCAATGCTTGTCTTTGGAGTGGCCTCCTCCCTTGCGGCTGGGAAGGTGTTTGGTGCTTGAGGATTCACTGGCCTCTAGTGGTGAAGCTACAAGGAGCATCAGTGCCAAGCACTGTAGATGTACAAAAGGGAAGCCAACGTTACAAAACACTTTGGTTTTGAACACTCATTTTGCCTAGCGGGTTCCTAAAATAGTCGAAGGAGGTCCTGGATTGCTATGCAGCAAGCCCTTGGCAATATCGTGATTTTTGAAGTGTCCGTTTTAAACCACTCAGAGGTGGTTCAGGGATTTTGGGAATCTACAGTGTACACATTGACAATGGCTGATTTTTAGATCAGCCCAAGTAAAGTTGTATAAAATTAGAGTGCGAGAGAAACCCAAAACTTAATGTTACAAACCGAACAGAACTTTATCTCAGAATTTTAGAAAGAGATTACTTAAAATTGTTTTCTAAGTTTATATAAATGTCTCTGTTGCATACACCCCTTACTGTATGATTCGTATAGCATTTCTGTCTCCTGTAAAGAGATTTTTATAAGTTGACTGCACATTTCTAGGGTGGCCTTCTTTGCACCCAGTTTTCTCATAGCACTGACAGCATACATACCTTGCTGTTCCATGGCTTTCTCTGTCTGCTTCTGAGCTGGGCTGCTTGGCAGTGAAGTCTGTGTCTGCTGTGCCTCTTCGTATGCTTTCCTTTCCCAGTCTTGGAGAGAAAACTTCTTGGTAGTGAGAGGCACAATGTGATATGTAGCTCCAGCCTGAAGGACTTAAGTGAAACTGATTTTAAAATAAATTTTAAAAGATCAGCACCCTGAGCTGAACAAGGTAGACTTTGTTTTTTCAAGGATTTTTGGTTGGGGCTTTTTTGTTGCTTTTTAAAAATTATTTTTTTGTTTGAGTTTTTGTCACTATATTGGCTATGGCTCAATAAAAATGCTGGAAGACTCCTATTTGACTTCCCTACCAAAAGATGCTTGCAAGCCCTTCTCAGTTAAATGCCTGTTCCTTTGAATTTTTCCTTCCCTTCTTGAAGCCTGCCTTCCTTGATCCTCATTTTCATTCCTGTAGGTCTCTATCCTTAGTCTCAAATGATCTAGTTTATTAAGATTTAGGGTACACTCAGAGCCCTACCCATTTATTTAACCAAATTTTTGAGTAGGGAATGGAGGGAAGATGAAGTTTGCAGGAGAGCTCTTGGTCTTTTTTTTTTATTATATTTTGGTCTTTGACAAAGGGATATATATTTATGTCAGCATTGCCATTTTTGTAAGTCATGCCATAGATAAATAAGTATTCGTAGTGTACGTTACGTAGCGTTTCACACATGTGTCTCCCAGGATTAGCGTTTTGTCTTTTAATATGCTGAAACAGACACTGCTAAGTACAGATTGCAGTTTTGGTTCACATCAAGCTGCAGAACCGCAAAAGCAAAGAAGGTGGTTAATGACACATGCTAATGATTCTGGCATCGTGGTTTTCTGTTCGCAGATGTGAAAGGACCACCTACACACAGATTGTCCTGCGGCCAGTCCCCCTACACTGAAACGACAACATGGGAGAGGAAATACTGCATCTTGACAGACAGTCAGCTGGTGCTGCTCAACAGGGAGAAAGAGGTGAGAGAAACTCATCTTGGCTGCTTGGGATTTACCTTTTGGCCTGTATTGGCAAAATGAGGAGGTGACTTTTTTCATGTCCCCTTTATTTTGTCCATGAGTTTAGTGAAAGGTGGGAAAAGGGGAGCTAACCTGCGTACGGATGGCATGGCACACAGAGTTGTAATCCAGCTGGCCTGGGTGCTGGTTGCATGGCAGAGATAACAGTAAACTATGTGCATCCAAAACTCCTTCCTAGAGTAAAGTAAAGCCCGTGTTTAAGTCTGCCACTATATCTTCCTGTATTACTGGTGCTTTTAATGGTAGTTAAAGCCACCACAGCTATGTAGACCTACCTCCTTCTGCCAGGGCAGACATAGAGCTAGGAAAAGTGCAGTAAAGGTAGGGAAAAAGGGGTTGGTTTTTGCTTGTTTCAGAGTGCTGTGCAGAAAAGGCGTGTGCAACCTTCACACTATACAGTCATCCTTGCTGTAGTCACAAGGTAAATTGATTGAGGCAAAGGTTTGCCCTTTCTCTTGCTATATGCAGCAAGGAAGATTGGTGCCCCATGGCAAGGTTACTCAAAGCTATGGCAACCATCTTTGCTTTAATTACAAAATTACTGTGTTTGTGGGGTGTGTGAGTGTATAAATAGCATGTAGTACTTGGCATTGTGCCTTGCAATGAAGGTAATGTCAATATGGTTAAGGAATAGGCATGTTTTAGTTGATCAAAACACTGAACAAACAAATGCTGATAAGTCCCTTCTCCTAGACTATGCCATGATATGTTTTCTCTTGTGATATTTGATGTCTAGAGACTGCCAGGAATACATGAGCTTTAGTAGAATTTGATAATGCTCCTGGGTTTGTTTGTTTAATTATTCTGCTATAGATTTACCCTCTTTAAAACTAAATACTTCAGGAGGAGCTGTAAAATAGGAATGTTTCCAGATTACTGAAATAGATTTGATTTACATATAAATGCCCATGAGTCTAATACCACAGTTTACTATGTTTAGAGATGACCTGAATTTCTGTTGGTTTGTTTTTTTCTTTTGAAGCTTCTGTGTATGATTGTATACAGGCTGAGAGTATAAGATCTATTCTTGATGAATATTATTCATCTTTGGCTATGATCAAGTTTATTTACAAAGGCTGAAATATTTCCTTGCATAGAGAGAGTAGGAGGACATGGTTTAGAGAAGGACTTGAGTTATTAGAAGGGAAAAACATCAATGCTAATGCGCAGGAGAGGTGATCAAATGCAGGAATAATAGAAGGCCCATATCATGATGTTTGTTTACTGTGTAATTCTTTTTCTAGTCTGACAGGACTGTCACCTAAGGAATTAAAGTATACACTGAAGAAACTTAAAGACATGTGAGAATTTTTCCTAAAATTGTACTGTACCAGCACAGCTGGGCTAAAAGGATGTATCTCCTTAAAGACATGTAATTAAAAACACTGGCTCATATCACAAATAATTATCTGAAGGTGGTAATCATGCACTTATGGGTTCTTAATTTCTTGTACCACATAGAGTTAAAAGCATTTTGCTGGGAGTAAGATGAGTCTTTTGCTTACATCCTGAGAATTAAATATGGAAAGTCTTATGTATCACCAGTGTATTAAGGCATTATATACTATGTTTGAATGCACTCTGGGGTTTTTTTGCCAGAAGCTGGAGATATTCAATGTCAGGCTATACAGAGCCTGGGTTTTAAGTACAGCAGTTACCCAAAAAATTGAGCAGTAGAGTAAATCTTTGCGTGTGCTCTCAAAGGAACCTGCTTCCACTATCAGAATGAGAAATAACTTGTTTGGGGAAGTGCTGCATGCAGATGGACCAAGCAGACATGCCTTTGGTGCAGGTGTGACTCCACATGCTGATAATGTGATTTGTTTCAGAAGCTAGTAGCTGGAGTCAGATATGCCATTCTGATTTTAAAGTAATTTGGGACTACCTAAGTGAAAGGAAAAGGGAACTCCTTGCAGAGTCATGAGTACCCTGTAGAAAAATAAAGGGTTGTTTCAATCTAGCTTCTGAGTCTGTACACATGGCAGTGTATGTATGAGCCCTTAAAGAAAGTCAAAACATATAGGAGTAGAACTGCAACTTAAGAGAGAGGCACAGAGCTGATACTCTGGATTTGCACCTTCTATTTTTTTCTGTAATAGAAGTATCCCTTGTAGCTTTGATAAGAAAGGGGGAGGCAACTCAGTTAAATTTTACTTGGCAAGTCACTCAGAATTAAAAGAGGCTCTATGAAATGTGATCTAGAAAGAAGAGTGAACAAAGGCGTTAGGCAGCAGTGGGGAGAAATGCTTGGGAAGAGCATAATGATTGAAAAGAATGTAGGAGGGGAATTGAAAAAAGCCCATGGGTGGGACCACAGGTACAGGGAGCCTAAGGAAAAGACCCGGTGAATGAGAAAAAGGGAGGTTACTTAAAGAAGAAAATGGAAGATGATGTTTAGGGTAAAATTATTGGAAAGGTGATGCTGGAGTAGGTTTTTTAATAACCTGAAATGAAGTGAGAGAGGCAACAGGAAGCTGAAGATGGAGAGTTTCCTGTTCTGAACATGAAAATTGCTGATAGAGTCGGTAGGTCACAATTTCTTTAGACTGCTGAAGAAGATCCTAGAAACAATGTGAGGGACAGAATGATACCCATCAGTAAGGGGGTGGGTGTGAGGGAAGGAGGAAGAGATGTTAATAAACAGCAGGGGGCCCTTGCAGCTGAAAGGGAGCATTTGCATCATCTCAAGGTTAGTGTAATTGGAAAACTGCAAATCTGAAGCATCTTATTTTATTCTCTGTTCATCTGCTTTGTTACTTCATGGAATAAAAATCCAAGAAGCTTACTTAGCCTGTGTGAAATTGCAAGGGAACAGAAATGTTTGATGTTTATAATACTTTGTAAAATCATTTAGCAAGCAGGTATGTATGTCAAAGCCAAGAAGTCGGAAAACATAAAATGCAAACAGGTAAATGAAAGATGTCTTAATTGTTTCAGCATTAATGCTAAGTTTAGTTTTTTTCAGTTAATGCTGTTTAACAGATTTTCAAGACTAAGGGAACAGTAGAGAAATAAACATTGTAGTAAGAAAACTCTTTTATAACATCCCACCATTGTGGATTTATTGTCAATGCAGTTTGGACAGAGTATGTGTAAGAGAAATTTTGCACTGTGCAAGCACAAGAGTAGGTTGGAAATCAACTTGATCCAAAAATGTCTGTAATTACTTAGACAAAAATAGTCTGAGGGTATCACCTTGTGCAGTGTAGAAAAATGTTAATGACTTGACACCTTGTCAACTTTATAAAATGAAAATAGCTGAGACTGAAGAATGAAGATTATTAATGAAAGGAAGAGATTGATGGTCAAAAAGTAAGTAGAAAGAAAATGAATCCCTGTAGGAACATGAGAAACAACTTAGCAAATAAGGAGTCATGAGTGACAGGAGATATGCAATTACTACAACATAACACGGTGTGGTAATATCTAGCAGCATCTTCCAAGACTAGGAGAACAGGTCTAGATTGATTCACTTACAAATCAGGTAGGTTTTTTTTGTGAGGAAGACGGTTTCCCACTGTCAAGAAGGTGTAGATATTTTCATCATTTGTGAAAACTGTTCCATAGGCTAAGAGCTGTGAGGGCACAGTAAAAATGGCTGCAAAACCACTGCCATTTAAACAGGGAAGGGAAATGAGTTAGTGTTTATGAAAAGTGGTTTCAGATAGATAATCCATTGCACAGCACTTTCATGAGGGAAGTGACAAATGGCTGCATCTGGTTTTGGTCTGCTTTTCAGTTAGTCTTTGTCTATAACTTGGCTGCTGTCCTGAAGAATCTTTTAATTTTGTGTTCAGTTGAAAATGAAGATAAACAGTTTTCACTGTGTTAGACACTTACTTTTTCGTCCCTGTACCCAAACCCTCATCTTTCTTCTTGGATTTAGGGGTGTTTTTAATCAAGGGCAAAGGATAATAAAGACCTACGTTGACTGTGACAAGATCTACTACTTACTGGTGCTGGTGACAGAGGCCAGCAGCAGGACATCTCTGATGTATTTTCCTGCTCTCTCTATCTCTTGTGACTGACACCAGTAGTGGAGTGACAGCCGTGATCCCAGGGAGAAAACAGCAAGAGCAGACACATGGGGTCCTGGGGGAGGTTCTTCAGAAATGCTCTCTGCTATTCTCAAAAGACTTGTCACGTTGGCATCTTACAGCAAAATATGTTTTGCCTGCAAATAGGAGTTTGTCAAAGCTGAGCCTAGTCGTAAGAAAAGATTTGCTTCAATTCCTAAATGAATTTAATTATTTATTTTCCAAAAGCCCAAAGACATGTTTCTTGTCAACATTTTTAAAGTGGATTTTTATGTCAAAATTTTAGACAGCTTCTAAAAAAGTAAAATTTTAAATTAATTATTTAACTGTTTTGTTGACATGATCCCAAACTTTCTGACTGTTAATTCAGAAGAGGTTGCAAGTTTTTACTGTGAATCAGTCTTTCCAGTTTCCAACTATCTATCTGCAATGAAGAAACATTTTTCCTTCTTTTTTTTTTTTATAAAGAGCCTAGCTCAGTTTGCCTTTGAGACATCAAATGCTTGTATAGCCCTTATCTTACTTCGACTGCATCATCAAACTACTACAAATCCCAAATGTAGGCTTTTTATACTTAAAAAGAATGTTTGGTGGCAGGTGAGCTGTGAGTTTGGAGTCCGAGCTCTGAACCTGTTAAACTTTGAAATTTATCAGTGAAATGTGGCCTGTCATCACAATTGTCAAAACTACCAAAATAGTCAACATCTGGAGCGTCCCTACAGACCTTCTTGTCCCAGAGTTAACGCTGCTCAGAGTCCAACCCTGAACCAGCAGCTTCAGCACGTTGGCTCAGGGTCAGAGGATTCCCAAGTTGGTGAAGTCTCAGCAGGGTAAAGAACAGGATAACAAAGCTGGATGGGAGGAAAAAAAAAAAAAAAAAAAGAGAGCTGAAAGCCTAAATTCCCAGTAGAGTCCTGACTCTGCAAGACTTTGTCATTCTCTTCGATCCTTTGCTTGAACTGCTTGCTGGAGGACAGGGGCTGGAGGAGGATCTGGAAGATTGTGGATGTCTGATGTGGTGTTTCTGTGGAATTTAATTGTGCACTTGTTTGTGTTTCAGTGCCGCCCGATCTGTGAATCCACTTGACCTGCCACAGAGCAGTTTATATACCTGTTAAAAACATGTTCAGCCCAGAGAGGGGCAGAGCTGCTGGCCGAGATCTTGTAGCATGTTCCCGAAGCTCTATTTTTAAGAGCAGACTGATCTTAGACAAAGCAATAAACACTGGTCCTGCAGTCTTGGAGTGAGTTCTTTTGTCAATATAGACTAAGACTATGGTTTTGGAGGAACGTTACCTAAAATAACATAGTGCTCTTAACTCAGACTTAAGGGGGAATCTTTTTTGGCTACTTTGCTACTTTAATCTTGTCTGTGAAATTGTGGAATGTTTGTATATTCTCGAGTTTAGATCAAGCTATGTAGCATTAAAATGTTATTCCTTATAAAATTTATAGAATTATTGAGTAAAATAAGCAGTACCAGTTTTTTCTCAAGCTACTATAAATATGCTACCATCAAAAGACTGGTGTGGACGTGTGCTGCAGTAGATGAATGGAGCTACACTGATGAACCTTTTTTAGCATGCAGCCCAACTGTGTTTTTCTGGTCTGAACAAATGTTAAGTACAAAAGGCTAAGTGACCCAGAATTAGGACCTGAGCTCTCAGACAGTCTTCCTGCTAATGGCTCAGTTCCTCTTTGAAGATAAATCCTATCTCTGGTATGCAGAAGTAGATTTGTTCTTGACACCGACTCCTGTGTGCTGCAGCTTGTTTGCTTTTCCCAAGGACAAAAAGGATGGTGTGGCCTCAATCTCCATTCTCCTCCTCACCCTCAGCAAGAGGTCAGTGCATCCGTAGTGTCCTCTTAGATATCGTCCTCGTTCTCATATACACTGGTATCACAGGGGCAGTAGTGCTTTTTTTTTTTTGTTTCAGTGGTTTAAAAAGTGTTTTTGGCATCCCATATCTGAAAGCACACAAAGGTATTGACGGTGTGTCCTTAAAAGAAAAGGCACTATATTAATTTCACAGTTAAAAAAAATAGTAGTGGAGAAATCTACCTCACAGGAGCTGTATTGGTATAGAGCGAGCAGTTAGGTGTAGGTGCAACAAGTTCACTGAGAAAGGAGGGTCACAGGATGGTAGCTTGATGCTGGTAAGGTGAGGAGGAGCAGGAGGGCGGTATGACTGGTAGCAGCTCTTCTGGAGATACAGCTCCCAGCATCCCACCAAAAATGCTCTGCAGGAAATCAGGAGAGGCAAAAGAGGCGGTGGAGCAGAAAAGTGTTTAGAAAAGAGCAGGACTACATTGAGCCTGCAGTTGAAAACTGAAAATCTAATGTGTGATCTTGATTTAATGAATGTGGCATAAACTAACAATATTAGTCTCTGCTTACCTTCCTAATATGCTCTCGTGCAGAGATTGTTCGTCAAAGAAGCTGCTGTAAGAACCTACAAGCAAAGAAAGCAGCCTTAACAGAATAACCTCTAGGGATTTGAGAGACTTGTTTTGAAAAATTAACACTGTTTGAAGGAGACAAGCAGACTAGCGTAGTAATAAATAGCATTAAAAATGACCTTAAGAGACTGCTAAGTACTTAAAAGTCAGGAAATGCCAGAACTAGTTTGTGAGAGCCATTGTAGTGCAGCCTGTTTCTAAAATAGTACAGTATCTTGTACATATTTTACAGCCTTCAGTACAAATGAATAATATCTTTTTGTTTGCTATTAATACTTATGTTTCAGAGATGACTGAAGATAGGAAAGCATAAGCAGTACAGGAAATAAGAGGGGTTTCTATTCCTTTAGTGGCAAGCTGCCTTTTACATTGCTGTATGATACTAAATTGCTGTGTTGCACGTATCGCAGTTGTACTGTTGAAGCCAAAGTGTGCTGAGGTGTTTTGGGCACTGATGGTTTGTGCCTACCTCCAACTCCAGGATGCTGCATCTCTCCCTCATCCCTGGCGTTTCTTCCAACTGTTGAATATAAGGGCTTAAGGTGACCAACAGCTTTTAGGGATAAACAATTTATCTCTAAATAGCATTGCTGTAACAAATACAGATTATCCAGGTTGTAACAACAAGAAATGTAGTAACTCAGAAGCACACTTAACCAAGTTGAAATGACAGCAAATTGAGTAATTCACCAATACTGAGCATGCATTATCTGAGCATGCAAAAAACTACAAAACCATGGTCATAACCATGGGTATTAGGCGGGCTGTCAGGAAGCAGAGCACCCCTTCCTCAAATGAACAACTTGCACCAGGCAGTGGGCTCAGGGAACTCCTAATTCTTGACTTGGAGTGTCCTCTTGTTGAGACATGGAAGCACTATCTGGACTTGTTAATCAACCATCACTTTCTCTTTCTGGCCCTGCTCTGTGCCAGTTTTTTGGGGTGTGTGGGGCCCAGAAATACTGTATGAGGCATTACTGGCCCCAGGTGCCCACCCCTTGGTAATGAGGAAACAGTCATTACCATGAGACCTGTTTAACTCAATTCCTGAGATAGTGGTTCCCATGCAGTCCCCATCTTTGGTGCCCAGCCTTTCGCCAGCTCGAGGGATCTTTGCTGGCTTTTGTCTTTTGAACCTCTTCAGAATAATGTCTATAATGTGCTGCTGGAAGCAATCTCTGCCTCTTGGAAGTGTATTTTTTTTTTCAGAAATCGTACCTCTGGCAAGCAGGTAGCTGTCAGAAGTTTCTGCTTGTCTGCCTTTCCAGTAACTGATGCTTGAATTAACCGGTGCTGATCACATGAACAAAATCAGGATGCGCAAAGGTTTGCATATAAATTCCTAAAGCAGTTGGGTGCTCTTCCTTATTCTCCAATCCTTATCCCTTTGTGCATGTTTTTGGGATTGGTTTAGGAGCACATCAGCCTTGTTTCTTGTTCCCAGACATACGGGCTGCTGGCTTTTTTTAAGATTTTGGCTGTTGTCAAAATACTTTGCAGCTGTAGGTAGCACGTTCTATCACTTTTCTTCCAGCATAAGCACCTCTCTAAGAGAATATAGTTCTCTTAGAGAGAATATAGTTGTACAGGCAGGTGTTTAAAGGCAAGATTAGAGCAAAACCTGAGGGGGTTGAGTTATGCCAAAATTTCAGAAGATAAACAGGATCGTCATACATTCATTACTATTAAAGAGATTTAATTTGGAAGTCTCTCTTTAATTTTAAAGAGAAGTATATTACTATGAAATAGTGAGGACCACAAGTCTTTCTCAGAGCCTTCTGAGGTCCCACTTTTAGGAGGAGTTTGACTTGATACCCCCTTTCTCCGTGTGCCAACTATGACCAGCAGAATGCCCATTTTTCTGTAACGTGCTGTAGCTGATATGTGTTGAGACTGCAAAAACGTTTTTGTAATCTTAAACTTTCTCATGTAGCCATCTGGTCAGTAGTCTCTGCCTGACTTTCCCAGCATGAAAGCGGACAAGGCTGGATAGCAATGAGTCCTGCATTGGGGGAACAACTTTCTGCCTTGTTAGGTAGGTCATCTATATGTGACTTGGTACCTCTGGAGCACAGGTCCCTGCACACCCGACCCCTCTGTGTGCTCTAACGCTCCTCACCACTGCAGTGGTTTAATCATAGAATGGTTGGAGTTGGAAGGGACCTTAAAGATCATCGAATTCCAATCCCTCTGCCATGGGTAGGGACACCTCCCACTAGAGCAGGTTGCTCAAAGCCCCATCCAGCCTGGCCCTGAACCCAGGGATGGGGCATCCACAGCTTCTCTGGGCAACCTGTTCCAGTGTCTCACCACCCTCACAGGAAAGAATTTCTTTCTAATATCTAATCTAAAATCTCTCTTCTTCCAAATTAAAGCTTTTACCCCTTGTCCTGTTACTGCACTTCCTGACAAAGAATCCCTTCTCAGCTCTCCTGTAGGCTCCCATCAGATATTGGAAGGGTGCTGTAACATCTCCCTGGAGTCTTCTCTTTTCCAGGCTGAACAACCCCAACTCTCTCAGCCTGTCTTCCTAGCAAAGGTGCTCCAGCCCTCTGATCATCTTTGTAGCCCTCCACTGGACACATTCCAACAGGCCCATGTCCTTCCTGTGTTGAGCACTCCAAAGTTGGACACAGTACTGCAGGTGGGGTCTCATGAGTGCGGAGTAGAGGGGTAGAATCACCTCCCTCACCCTGCTGGCCACACTGCTTTTGATGCAGCCCAGGATGGGGTTAGCTCTCAGGGCTGCGAGTGCATGCTGCTGGCTCATGGTGAGCTTCTCTTCCACGAGCACTCCCAAGTCCTTCTCCTCAGGACTGCTCTCCAGTTTGCCCCAGTGAGCCTCAGGAATTTTGTGGCAAAGGTCGGGCATGCCTAACTGCCTCTGAAGTTATTACCAGACGAGCGGAAAATTCAGTTCTTATTAAGATGGCATATTAACAGCCAGGGGCATATTAACAGTGGTCCAGGGGCAAATTAACAGCTGTCGACATCCTTTTTATGCAGGTGCCCATCGATGGGGTCCAAGAGTCGCAAGCGGATGCTACCAAAGGGCGCTGCCTGCGCCGGACAGTGAGTGTCCCCTCCGAGGGCCAATTCCCCGAGTACCCACCAGAGGGGGCCACCAAACTAGGTAAGTCGCAAACCTTGGCTGCAACAAATTAATTTTAATTTATAGCTGCAAGCTGTATCAGAGGGCACTGCTTCCCTGACAGCATCCTTGCAAAGGAGCCTGCTGAGGTGGGTAGCATCCAGCTAGGTGCTGGTGGAGGATGTGCGACCAGGACGTTGTTTGTAAATGCCTCCAGCAAAATTCCTTCCAAACACCACAATTTATCTAAACATCATTGAGGTTATTATGGGGTACCAGAGAAGCTGGGCTGTTGCTGCACACGGGAAGGTTTGTAGCTATGTTTATAAGACTACTAGACAGCCCTGGGATTTACAGCTGAGAGCTGCTGAACGCAGGTCAATGGGAATGCAGCTTTTGCAGTTAGCTGTAAGTGGTTCCTGCTGGTTTTTAGAACTGTGTTAGGTGGTTACGTTTTACCTCACTTTGAGTCTCTCTGGAATGTCCTTTGCTTCATACTTTCATAATAAGTACTGGATAACAGGTTTGCTATAATTTAACTCATACCTGTTCAGGGTGCAGTTCCTACAAGAACCAACCTACAAGAACAACCAACTGCCTGCTGCTGTTGGCTATAATTACGCATGTTGAAATGTGGGGAAAGCAAAAGAAAAGGCAGGTATTAAAAATGACAGACAAAAGCTCTGTTGCATTTCCCAAGTCCAAATTTGGCCCAGTTTTCCCTCTTTATTCCACCCTGCCTGTGGCTGCATAAAGAGCATCATCCCAACTCTTTCCAGAAGAAAGGAAGAGTGAAGGGAGGCAGTAATTGCACACAAGTGAACTCTTCTTTCTATTCCCAACCTATGCAAGAAAATTCCCTTAGTATAGGCTGATAGGATCTATCAGCAATTCTTCCTCAGTTCAGCTGTCAAATATATCAGTCCTGGGAGACAGTGAGCTATGAGGAAAAAACTAACGTGCATCTCTAGACAATACAGCAGCCTTGATAACATTGTTATCAAAAGTGAAAAGCAGGTAAGGTATTTTTCATTTCACAGGCTCAGCTATTTTCTGTGCCAAGGAATTTTATTCTATGAGTATGTTGCACACAAGTCATTAAAATCGCACTCTTCTAGATAGTTAATTAACACATTGTAACTGTAGTACCTATTTATTTGTACTTGCCATTAGCACTACTTAACTGTTCCTTCTTTGAGAAAGGCAGATAGGGGTCTTTTTTTGGTTTTGTTTGGCTCCTGGATTACAAACGTGAAAAGAAATAGGACAGGTCAGGGATTTAGGAGCGAAAACTGCAAAATACATGGGGATGAGTGGCATAAACAGAACCCCTACTGGATTTATTTATGGCATTTCCAGTGCAGCTCTAAATGATCATCTTGTTTTGCTATATGAGAAAATCTTCAATCTTGTTCAGGACTAAAGCCAGTATTAAACACATTTACACAGTGCTATAGGCAAAATACTTATTTCAGGCATGCAGCTAGTGAGATGAATGAGGAATCATTTTACAGCCAGTGTGCACTAGGCAATGAACATTATTTGCAGATTTGCAAGTTAGAAAAACCTTTAAAATCTAGGATTTAAATGGCTTCTTTTTCTATATCATGTAAAAAATGTGTAGAAGAATCTCTGGACTTCACTGAGCATCTGAATAGCTGGAAATCCCAGTGTTAACGTTTTAAAATGTAACCTTATAACCTTCTTCATTTTTCTTGAATTGCTGTACGGAATGGATGACTGTGCTGTTTGGGTATATGCCTTACTATGTATTTTTCTACAACTTTAGATGCATGTGGCACCTTGTAGTGTTTTACTTGATGTACGCCTGACAAGAATATATTAAAAGTTCAAGAGAAACTCATACCCACATGGTCTTCTCCATATGAGAGCTGCAACTGTAGCGAACATAAACATCATAAAGTGTGTACCTAAAAGAAGCCAACATGCAGTGGGAGGGGGAGAAGAAAAGCATGAGCCGCTGTAAAATTAAGCAATGCCCGTACAGTAAGGAAGGATGAGTGTAAGTGTGAGGGAAGGATACATGTAATCTCTGATTGCAGCACCCTAGGTAGTTCCCTTCTTTTCACATTTTGGTTAGAAATGTTTCTTATCAGAATTACGGAATTCCTACTAATTGAAATAAAGTGGGCTGATAGAGAACAGTGGGAGTAGCAAACCAGTGCAGGAAATCAAATATCTTTATAAAGAGAAAGAAATGGAGGGTGGCAGCCAGAATGTATCACCAGCAGTACAGATAACAACTGGACTAAAATAGCTTTTGAGTGGACACCAAAAGCTGAAAAGGGCAGCAGAGGCAGCTAAAATATCTAGTAGAGAAATTGCTATGCAGAGCTGATAAGAATATCTAGCTTGTCCTCAGCAATCATGTGCATAACATGGCAACAGCAGGCGTTGCATCTTATGATGATATCTGAAATTACTACTTGCAGATGAGCTCCTTAGGGCTGGCTCTAATGCAAAGGTTAAGGCATAGCAATGGCATTTGCTTTTTTTCCCTAAGTAAGGTTGCCATACCTCTCTAATTATTGATTGATTGAAAAAAAAACAAACAATGGGGGTGGAGGAGGGAGGGAGAGGTGAGAAAATCATGTGATGGAACTCTTTTTTTTTTTTTTTTTCTCATCTATAGAAGTACAGTTACACCTTGTATGAAAAGTCAGGAGTATCATATGAGGTCAATCTTTTTGTTAATGGAGCAACTGGAATGGTGCGTGTTCTTCAGGGGCTCTGCGTAATCTGCAGTAGTACCCATTCTGCAAATTTCTGTGGCATTCTTTATAGCATTGTGCACACATCCTTGTAGCACCATTCCTAGGAAGTGTGTGGGAGAGAAACTATCCGTGTTTACAGCTGAGAAGTTGAAGCAAGAGATGCATAACTTGTCAAAGGTCGACATTGAGTCAAGTGTGCTTTACCCAAGGGCTGTTGTAGTCATTCTTGCTGTCCCTTTCATTTTTACCCTTGCTGTAGGGTTGGCTCAGCTGTTCATGAGGCAGCTGCTGAAGCACCGTGGTTTACAGTCCCATGGACTAAGATAGACACCAATTTCCACATACTTCAGTACAGTAAGCTGTAATTTGTGATGGTTCAGCAGCTGCTAGAGGAGCAGCTGAGCCATCCCTTCTGTACAGACAGAAACCATTGTGGTCACCCTCAAATGAGAGCCAGAGGGGTGGACACAAAGATAAAACATAAGATAGACAGTGACTTCTTTAAACACTGAAAACTAGTAAGATCATTTAAAAACTAGCTCCAGAGGACACTCACTGTCTACTGGTAGCTTAGGAGCTTGCCCTCTGCTTGCAGAGAGTGGAGAGGTTGTTTCTAATGTTGACATTCTTAATTCCTACCTGGAAGGTACATTGTAACAGAGTTATGACAGCAAGCCATCCATTAAATATATGTCATGAAATTTCCTTGCTACATAATCTGTACCATTGTAGTAATACCTCTCTGTCAGTGAATAGGTACACTCTAAATATGTCATTTACTTGCTAGGATTTCATCTTGGCAGCACTTATTCAGAGATGCTTCCATTCAGGGAAGCTAAAAATATAGCTGTAATTTCTCTCTAACTCTAACACTTGGCAGCCTCTTTCCTTCTTCTTTCAAGCGTTACATTCAATGGGCTAATTCTGTTATGAAGTGTGATATAGGCCCTGGAGACCAGAACCTAAATGTTATAGGAGCAGGTAAGATGAAGAGAACTCAAGCTGGTCCATGTCCTGTACTTGTCTCCATTTCTGCTTCAGATCCTCCTCTTTATCTAACAGGTGTATTTTTTCCTGTTAGGGAGATTACATCCCTTGTCAAAGATCATTGTTTATAATAGCATATTGGAATTAACCATTCATACAGTAAAAGCATGATTCAGATTTCTACCATTCATACTGTTCGACAGACTAGTAACAGTTATTGCTTCCTTTCCCAAAATAATCCTCTTCTTTCTTACTCTGCTTCCTTCTCACCACCTGCTCACACTAAATGAGGGTTGTTAAGGAGCATATGTAGCAAAAGTTTTGATTCTGGCATCTGGGTGCTTCTCTGTGGCATTAATAAGACATTTTTTTGCCTGTGAATGTGAAAATATCAGGAGGGATTGAAAGTGAGGAAACGGTTTGGGTTTTGTTGTTTTATTTTTTCTAATTTATTTTTAAATTATTAAGGAGCATCACCAGTGAGAGACTTTTTTTGAGGTTCTCTGATGCTTAGAAAGGCTCATGTTGGTGCAAATGGATTTTCTTTTTATATTTGGAGATTAAGTCATCTGAGAAGAAAATGAAGACTGTTTCACTTGTTGAAACAAGTTAACCCTGTTTTTTTTCGGTTGCATCTGTGACTGCTGAATGTGAAGGCTCTTGAGGAAAAAATATCTGCCAGTAGATCAGAGGTGAAGATGCTCTTTGCAAATTTTCATTTTGTCCTCACCTCGAGTCACTAGCATTGAGAATTTTTTTTTTTTATCCAGTCACTTGGTTTAATCAATGGGAAAACATTGTTTGTATCCTCTAGCCATGCTAAATGCTAGCCTGCTTGCTGATTGTTGCCTTCACAGATCTAATTGTTCTAAATATAAACATGGCATGTAGATGGAGGAACTCTGGTGGAATGATTCCACAATACAAATGAGCAGCAACAGCAGCAACCTACTTAAAGTACCTTTTATTGCTGACAGTAGTGCCTGGAACCACACAATTAAAACAGGGTTGGTTTTTTTTCGTTTTCTTCTTTTTCTCCTTTTTTTTCCTCATTTCTGAAAATGTACTTCAATTTAATTGGCTGGAGAGAGAATAGCCACCAAGACTGAGGACAATCTGGGTAAGCAGGCCCTATTTTACCTTTTAGGAGCTTCTACACAGCCAGCTCTACTTATATGTCAACCTCTGTTCAGCCCTGCTTAGCTCTCTAGGTCATCTTCCAAACTTTTGCGTTGGAGTCATCTTCACTTCCATAGCACTCTCTCTAGAGAGTATTAACAGCTGTCACTCAGCTGCTGACTCCCATCTTTGTTCTGCAAGTGTCCTCCCTCTTATTTGATACAGTTGCATCCATGCAGCCTACTGTTATCATCTATTCTTCCTCTTTGGGAGGAATCTCCTGTGCTCTGGTGAGTTGCCATTCTCTGAGTGCCTGTAAAGATTGCCTTTGCAACCACTGACATGGCAATGGAAGAACAGTGGTGGTGATGCCCTGACATACTGAGAATACTGGGGTCATTGTTAGGCCTACCACTTGAATAAGGATGTTAAGAATCTGGAGACAGTGCAGCAGAGGTCAGCCAAGGTTATTTTGTTCAGGAGTATGTGACCCATGAAAAGAGGCTGAGAGAGCTGGGCTTGTTTAGGCTGGTAAAACCAGAGGCTAAGGGATTGATCTGATAGTCTATGGCTACTTCCAAGAGAGTTTGTGGTAATGGAGCCAAACCATTCTTCACAGTGGTAGATGATAAAACAAGAGGGACTGGCCACAAGTTGCACATCAGGAGATTCGGATTGAGAGATTAAGAGAAAGTTTGGCACCAGGAGGGTAGTTCAGCACTAAAACAGATTGCCCAGCAAGGCTGTAGCAACTTCATCCTTTAAGGCTTTTATGGTTCAGCTGGACAAAGCCACAGCTGACCTTATCAGGTGTTGGCAAGGCCCTGTTCTGTGTGAAAGATAGGACCAGGGGTAACCTCCAGGGGTTCCTTGCAACCAGCATTTCACCGTTTTCCTGTTTTATTTTCTATCCCTTTTTGACTTTCTCTTCCTAGTGTGTATCTGCTTGTTGTCATAAAGCAACTGTAACTTGTGCTGAGGCTTCTCTGATTGTTTTCAGTCTGATTTTTAAATGAAGTAAAACTGATGCTGTATCTCTGCATCCTTCTTTCTCCAATAATTTGTGCTTCTTGGCTGACAAATACTGAATCTAGGAAGAGAGATAATGATGTCAGTGGTGCTAAGTTCCTACAACTTTCATAAAAATACGTGGCCTAGTGATCATATGGAAAGGAGACTGGACAAGTAAAAGTCAAATAGATAGGAAACTAGGTACGCTTACTGTGCTGATCGCACAACCGTAATATAGTGGACACCTAATCTGGCATTCTAGCTCACTGGGAGATCACCCAAGTTGCATTTTTTTTTCCAACCTGAATTACCTCAAGTTAAGCATGTAAGTGAGAGGCCTGATTTTTAAAGCAACTACAGCAGAAAGACAGAGGCAGATAAAATTTATTTTAGATCTCTAAACGCCTTCAGGAGTATAGTTTAGAGCTAACAAATAAAATTACCTCCTGTATTGTGGTTAACTACATGTAGAGTTTTGAAATGTGGTCAAGATGGAATTTTGAGTTTCAGACATTACTTTTTACTTCCTCATCCTCTGGCTTAGTTGCAGAGTTGATAGATTGTCATCTTAGTGATCAACCCCTTTGCATTCCCTCAAGTTCATTTTGACAGGAAAAATTACACTGCATTCAGAAAATTCCCTGATCATGCAAACAAGGGGAGAGGTAATAAAAACGAAGCCCCAGTCTGTTTTGGAGCCAGATCCGTACTGCATTGCTATCAGGTGACCAGCTAGCTCTGCAAAAATCCTGCCTTCCTATAGTTTTAAAAGGTTATGTCCAGAGGCATGGAAATGGAGTGAGCAACAGAAGATTAGTTAAGTGACGTCTGGTTTCGTTGCTGCCTAGTACGTACTTCTACATTCCTGCAAGCAGCTGCTAAACCCTCCACGTGGGGATGATTGCACCACGAAAATACACACCCGGTGCTCTTCCTTCAGGTGAAACCTTGGCAGGAGAGAGCAGACTTTAGCTAAAAGGATTTCTAGGGTTATTTCAATAACTGCTGTTTCTAAGACAAGGTTGTTGGCAACTAAAACAATCAAAGCTGAGCCTCGCTTTCTGAATATTCCAGTTAGAATCACTACGTTTTATTAAAGAAAGAATTATGAGATTTACTCACCACATAATTACTATCTTTCTGTAGTAAGGTTTAAGATGAATACCTGAAAAGGTTACTGCTTGAGTGGGGGGCAGGGGGGAGAAGGTCTGTTTTAAAAGAAGAGAGATTGCTTGTGACCTGGTCAATGAAAGAATCTGCAATGCACCAGTCTTTATATATTCAGTAAAGATTTACTTAGGAAAGATGCAGGAATTTGAAATAATGGACTTACTATAACTTCTAACAAAACTGTGTGCTGAAAAAAGGGCTGTCCCTTCACCTTCCACCACTCAATTTTGCCTGCAAAGAATATCTGTTAGAAAGGGAGGATGAAAAAAATGCATTTACAGCTCCCTGTATTTCAGCTGTGGGGATTTATGAGGACGATGATAAAGAATTTTCCCAATAGCCTGTCTGCTTTTTCACTGTGTTGCTACATATCCATCTCCTGTCAACTATTACGTATGGTAGGGATGCAAAATAGGGCTTTGGGTTTAGCCCTCAAATTGAGGGGTGTGTTGCGTGGCAGTATCTCTGGCAGGAAGGTGGATTCAGATGTGCTGACTTGACTTGTTCGCAGCTCTTTGGATTTGCTTGATTTGGGCTTGCACGAGCCTGTTTCTATATACGTGCACGAATATACATGTGAGAGATTCACAATCCTTCTTTAAGCAGACTCTGGAGTCTAAAGGATCAGATGCATTATTGTCCATTGCCTTTCTCATTTAAATTAGCAACCCTCCATAAGTGGTTTGGGGATTATTATTTTTTTTGATTTTGACCTGTAAGTGCTTTGTAACAAAAAACTAAACTTGAAAGGTGCCCAAGAGCTGAAAGGTGATTCTCTAATGAGATCAGTACAGAAAGCACCGTTGTGCACTTGTGTGGTTTGTCACTGCTCGGTGGTGGCCGAAGAACCGGCTGTGATTCTGTGTCCTGCAGGTGGATACTGTGCACGTTTAGCCACACGGCTCTGTTCTTCTTCGTACTTCAGCCCCGACCTGACAGCATTGCCAGAACCCATGCAGGTGAGCCTTTTGTCACCTGAGATCTGAAGCCTTTGGCTCACATAATAGCACAAACGAGGGTTTGCTAAAGACTTTATCCTTTGCCTACTTCACTGTCCCGTGCATTGAGTCACGACTTAGAGCTGTGGCTGTTAGGTATGATTGGGAGAGATTGTAGCAACGCCAAGATCAATTGAAATTCTAAAACTTCAGCTCACTTTCTTCAGATGACATTGTTTACCCATCATGCTCTATCCCAAAATGCAAATTATGCAAACTGTGACATGCATTTTTTAAAATCTCCTGTGAAAAACAGCTGCTTTTGGCCATTGTTAAAGAGCCAACAGGCTACACAGGGAAACTCCTACTGTGTGAAGTGTCCTGTTATCTTCTGCATCTGCAAAAGAAATTAGGAAACTTTGGGAAAAGCCCTGAAGTAATCTTAAATTTGGACAATGTACAGTGCAATTTGCCTGCCTTGGAAGGATGAAGAATTTAGGCAACTCTGCTTGAAATTAAAACTGACTCCAGGGAGGCTAGATGTAACAAACAGGATGCCTGGATCTCAGTGACATTCCCTCTGGGCAATTGGAGTTATTTGTATACAGAAAATTGCCAAGCTGCTATCTTTTTCTTCTTCTATAACACAAGCAAAGCCAAAGGATTTTGTTTTGTTCTGAATGCTGCTGAAACTTTATTCCCTTGCACACAGATCTTCTGTGCTGAAAGCCAGGTTTTGTCATGAAGCAAATTTTATCTGTTTAGATCTTAAACCTTTTTAGAGCAGAAATTAACAGGGGTATGAACACATAATCTTAACTTTCTAGTATTGACCCATAATCTGTTAGGGCTTTTTTTCCCCTTGGAAATGTATTATTACATTCCTGCCTGCTACTTCCAGCATGCGCAGAAAATCACTTTAGAGATTTTAAAATTCTGTGATGTGAGCATAAAGAATGCTTTATAAGTACAGCATGTTGTACGATGTAGTAATTGCTAAGAACTGGTAGCTGTTGGATCATCTGGGGCAGACTTGTTGATTCTGTTCTTACCAAACCTCAGTTTACTATGAAAGAAGCTATAATTTTCCTTAGTATCTCAACGACAACAAGTTAATAATTAAATTCTTTAGAGGAATCTACCTTAAATCATGCATGAACTTACTGTGGATTGCTAAATTGGGTAGGTTCTCTTTTGTAGTTGTTTGATCTTGTGGCAAAAAGTAATTACACTTCACTCAACCACATCTACTTGCCTTTTTTTTACTTCAGTAACAGCCAGCTTTATGCTTAATGGAAAATTAACCTTCGTTCCTATAGCCTGAATTTCCTTATCTTAAGTTTTGTCTGGAGTTAATTTGAGCTGTTGAACTAAATTGAAAAATGGTGGTGAAATTAGCTATGGTACAGACTTCAGTATTGGTTACGGAATTGGTTGCTGATCAGTTTGTTCCTTTAGCATAAATTGATACTCAAAAATTCAAATACTTATAAAATTGGATCGAGTGTATTCCCCTCAAATATGAGAAAAAACTGCTTCACAGTGAGGGTGACAGAGCCCTGGAACAGGCTGCCCAGGGAGTTCGTGGAGTCCCCTCCTTTGGAGATTTTCAAGACCCGCCTGGATGCCGTCCTGAGTGACATGCTCTAGCTATGGGCATTCCTGCTTCAACAGGGGAGTTGGACTAGATGATCTCTATGGTCCCTTCCAACTCTAAAAACTCAGTGAAATTCAGTGAAAATTCAGTATCTAGTTTGAAATTTGTACAAAATTTAAATATACAAAGTTCTCTTCACTGTGCACACTCTTGTCTCCCTGCTTCACCACCCTCTTAGGTGCTGGTTCTATAGCATGCTTCCTAGTTGAATGGACTTGACTTTACACAGTGAAATCATGTTCACATACATGTTGTGTTGATGGGTTGGCTTTGAATCTGATCTGGTAGATGTTCTGAATAACCCTGCAGCCATGTGGTGGCTCCAGCACAAAGGTCATGGTGGGAGCATATTGCGTAAGGGCAGCAGGAGAGCCAAATGTTTCCACTCCTGCGCTCAGGCCATGAAGCAGCCTGGAGTTGCACAGGGTCAGTTGGGTGCTACATGAAGCTGCTCGTAGTGTTAGCTTTGATCTGTCCAGTGCCCTTACAGTAACAGTGGAGCTAAGGCAGCAGAGACTTGAAAAAGGGCTGGGCAAGATTTTTAGAAAAGCATATGTTGTTACTGCTTGCTTCTGCCACTGTCGAACTCTGTGGTCTCATACTCTTACAGCTCCTGTTTCTTGAACAGGTATGTCTTCGTGCGTTGCAGTTAGGGCTCATAGTTGCAGCATAGCCATGCTTTGGTTTTGAAAACTATTTATTAGGGTTGCACATTTTTCGGTCCTGGGCACAGCCTGAAGTTCCTTATCTTATGCTAGCTATGTATACATTGTGTTATGTTCAGGAGTTCACCCACTCCTGTAGGGTTTATGTGTTTCTATAATCTTTTTATCAACCAAACTTCTAAACAAGAAAAATACACACAGAGTATTTGAGGGATAAGCCTGTACAAACAGTGGGAGAAACATGGAGTCCTTATGGAGAACCATTCAAGTCATGCTTCTAGGAACTTTAAAGAAATAGAATCATAGAATACCAGAAGGGACCGCAAGGATCACCTGGTCCAACCTTTAAATAGATTTGTTATAAATAAGTGTACTATGCTGAGTAGTAAACCGTGACTTTTTTTTTTTTTAATGGAGTTTGGAATCACTTTTGCTTTCCCCCAACTTGGTTGTTTGTTGTTTCTAGGAGGTGTGAAACCAGTCTTTTCTTCTCTCATACCTCCCCATTTCTTCAGTGTACTTTCTCTATATTGGACGTTCTCATAATGAGCTAATATGGACAAGAAAGGCTGACTGGTATTGTACTCTAAAAATCTCTAGGGTGCTGAAAATCTGGGAGTCCTTGTGTTTTTCTTTTGGCATCGTGGATTGTTGTTGTGGCCTTTGGCATGTTTCTGTCTGTGCATCTGAGTTGCTGGTCATGAAGTGTCTCTGAAGGTATTCAGTGAAAGGCTTCCGTACATCTCCATAAAAATTGCTGAAGAACTTTTTGTCGTTGCTACCCTAGGATCCAAACTTTTGGGGGATTTTCTTCATTATAATTAGTTCTGGTTGAGGATGTCAGAACTTGCTAAGAAAGCTATAATGGGGCAAGAAATCCATTGTCAGTTAAATATTGGGGTTTTTTTCCATGCAAGAACTCAGGAGATTTGTTTTCCATCAGGCAGCAATATTCTTACATCTTCAAAATAGTCTATGAACACGAGCTAATTAACCTCCACAATACCTCTGGCAAGTAGACAAGTAGAATTTTTAGAATAAATAAATAAAAGAAGTGGAGTTTTCTATACTTCCTGTGCCATCTTGTGATATTTACACTTCACTGTGGCAGTGACACACCTCCTGTGGGTGAACTACTTTTTATGGATGCATAAATAAAAAGGTTCATAATATTTGAGGTGGCTTAGGTATTAAATTAGACTCATTCAAGCATGTACTGGATATTTTGCTAACCTGCTACCCCTTTTGTAAGTGATCACTCTTTCATACCATAAGGGGAGGAAAGAATTATAGTTGTGATTTTTATCTGCAAAACAGACAAAAATGTTTCGGCAGCAGAGCAAAGAGATAATTTACTCGAAAGAAAAATAATAAAGCCACAGAGGAAAAGTGGGCTATTGAACTCCACTGGAGTTCATCAGAAACTCTTCTAACAGGCACCTCTGTGTCGCAAGCAAATCTCTGAATCCCAAAAGAAGCCTTGGAGATGGAGAGGACTATACATTCTAGCAGTGATTAGTGTCCATTAAGATTCAACTCAATGTCCAGTAAAGTGCTTTTGGCTACAAGCTAATAATTCTTGATGCATATTTTAGTCTGCTTTATCTTGGCACTACCTAGTGAAGAACTGAAAGCCGTTTCTGCCTTCCTTCCCCCACCATCTTAGATGGAAATGCAAATATTTATTTGACTAGCAACCTCTTTTTCAGCAAGTTTGATGCAGTTTATGTGAGAATCTGACCATTGAAAACTCCAGTCATCTCACTTGTTCCTCACTGATGGTCTTTTCCCACTGTTACGCGGCATATGCAGGCTAAAAGGAACGTATGCTCTCCTCTGCCCTGCCATCAATCCAGGTATTCGTGGGCAAAAAGGGGATCGTCTCTGAAATACCATCTTCATGTTGCATCGCCTCTCCCTCCAGCTTTTGGTGGTAACATGATCAATACAGGGGTATGAGCTGAATGCATATTTTTTCCTGAAAAACAAGTTATACTCAGTACATGTTACAATAATATAAACTCACTCAGATTATCAGTGCTCTAAGATGTTAGAAATACTAATAATGTTTCTTAATTTTTAAATTAATTTCTGAGTCCTTTGCATAAGACTGGAAACTTTGCTGAATACAGACAACTGTTTTTTCTTAGATAAATGAATCTGGAATAAACTGGGTATATGTAGAAAATGTTTATTAAAATGCTTTTCTAGTAGCTTCTCTTTCTGTGTAATTTGGCATTTCAAAAATCTTCCACTAGATGAGCATTGCCATATGTATTTCTAATTTTAAGTAGTTCAGATAGATCATAGGGAGATGTGAACATCTCGCCTTTAATTGTGAATGATTTATACTCAAAGAAATAGATTTACATGTAAAATTTAGATTTTTTTTAAAAAAAAAGGTTCAACTCTCAGTTATTTTTATCTACTCTGCTCTAAATGGGCTTTAAACTAGATTTGAAGGGGGAAGGGGATAAAACCAGCAGCAGAGACACAAGGATTATAGATGGGTAAATGCCTGGCAACAGTCAGGTAGAAGTTAAGGCTTCATCTGGCACTTCCAGGAAGCCTACAAAGATGTGGTAAGTCTATACAGGGAGAAAATTAAAAGGGCCAAAGTCCAACCAGAACTTAACTTGGCTTTGGATATTAAGAACAATAAAAAGAATTTTTATAAAGATATTAGTAACAAAAAGAGAATCTCCATCCTTTATGAGATGAAGGCAGTAACATAATGACAAAGGATGAGGAGAAAGAAGGCTGAGGTACTTAATGCCTTCTTTGCCTCAGTCTTCAGCAGTAGAGTTGGTTGTTCCATGAGTGCCCAGGCCCTTGAGCTAGCAGGTAGGGGCAAGGAACAGAATGAAGCCCCCGTAATCCAAAGGGAGGTGGCGAAAGACCTGCTCTGACACCTGGACATACACAAGTCTATGTGTCGAGATGGGATCCAACCCAGGGCACTGAGGGAGCTGGCTGAAGTGCTCATTGAGCCACTTTCCATCATCTACCAGCAGCCTTGGCAAAACTGAGGAGGTCCCAGTTGACTGCTGTCTAGCAAACGTGACACCCACCCACAAGAAGGGCCAGCAGAATGATCTGGGGAGCTACAGGCCTGTCAGTCTGACCTCGGTGCCTGGGAAGGTCATGGAAGAGGATCATCCTGGGTGCCATTATGTGGCACATGAAGGACACCCAAGCAATCAGGCCCAGCCAGCACAGGTTCATGAGAGACAGGTCCTGCTTGACAAACCTGATATCGCTCTGTGACAAAGCGACCCACTTAGTGGGTGAGGGAAAGGCTGTGGACGTTGTTTAGCTGGACTTTAGTAAGGCCTTTGATATGGTTTCCCACAGCGTTCTCCTGGAGAAACTGCCTGCCCGTGGCTTGGACGAGAATACGCTTTGCTGGGTAAAAAACTAGCTGGAGGGCCAGGCCCAGAGAGTGGTGGTGAATAGAGTTAAATCCAGCTGGTGGTCAGTCACAGGTAGTGTTCTCCAGGGCTCGTCCGGTTCTCTTTAATATCTTTATCAGTGATCTGGATGAGGGGATCGAATGCACTCTCAATCAGTTTGTAGATGAGACCAAGTTGGGTAGGAGTGTCAACCCGCTTGAGGGTAAAAAGGCTCTACAGACGGATCTGGCCAGGCTGGACTAATGGGCCAAGGCCAATGGGATGAGGTTCAACAAGGTCAAGTGCTGGGTCCTGCACTTGGGCCACAACAACCCCATGTAGCACTATAGGCCTGAGGCAGAGTGGCTGGAGAGCTGCTGCCCGTCTGAAAAGGACCTGGGTGTGCTGGTCGGCTGTGGGCTGAACATGAGCCAGCAGTGTGCCCAGGTGGCCAAGAAGGCCAACAGCATCCTGGCCTGTATCAGGAACAGTGTGGGGAGTAGGACTTGGGAGGTGATCGTCTCCCTGTATTCGGCACTGGTGGGGCCCTACCTCGAGTGCTGTGTCCAGTTGTGGACCCCCTACCACAGAAAAGACTGCAAAAAGACCACCACTGAGGTGCTGGTGAGGGTCTGGAGAATAAGTCTTATGAGGAGCAGCTGAGGGAGCTGGGGTTGTTCAGCCTGGAGAAAAGGAGGCTGAGGGGAGACCTTGTTGGTCTCTACAACTACCTGGAAGGAGAGTGTAGAGAGGTGGGGTTGATCTCTTCTCCCAAGTCACAGGTGATAGGACAAGAGGAAACAGCCTCAAGTTGCACCAGGGGAAGTTTAGATCAGATATTAGGAAGAAATTTTACATGGAAAGGGTTATTAAACATTGGAACAGGCTGCCTGGGGAAGTGGTTGAGTCACCATCCCCGGTGGTATTTAACAGGCGGGTAGACATACTGCTTAGAGACGTGGTTTAGTGATGATTTTTGTCACAGCCTTAGGTTGACAGTTGGACTAGATGATCTGAAGGATCCCTTCCAATCTAGACAGTTCTACAGTTCTAGTACTTCTGCTCTGTCAATAGGTTTCTTCAGCAGCCATCTCCAGAGACAGAAGCTATAAATCTGCCTGGTAACCCCATTGTCTCCCAGCAAGGTCTGAACAGAGGCAACAGAGCTGGTGAGGAACTAGTTCATTGCACTGCCATTTTCGTTGAGATACTGGGAGGCCACCACCTGTTCTTCCAAATCAACAGGACTTTTTTTATGAGAAGATTGGATAGTTGAACAAAAATAATGTGGTGAGGCACAGGTAATTTTATCAGAGTTTTTTTTTTAATAATCTTTATTCAGCATCACAGTCTTTTGCAATAAGTTTTTATTCCTAGACTTCACAGATTGCATTTCAAATTCCTGAAACTGGGTAGCTTCCTAGAATTCTTCAAAGTACTTATATGATTTGCCTTCTTCCCTCCCCCTGATATGTTTATTTATTTATTTTTAAAATATCTTACTAATTCACTGTCTCTTCCTAAACCTTCAGTAGGGTGTTTGCTTGAGTCATACAGCTCCTGTAGCATTTGAGAAATCTTATGTTGAGGTCAGTACAGCGAGTTTTAGGGTGAACAAAAATAGATACCAGGACTGAACCTTCCCAAGTCAATAAAACTGTCTTCTTTGGAAGAAGTAGGCAGATTATATGGCCCGATTTCAGAGCTGCATCCAAAGTTTAACCCTTTTGTTTGAACCTGATTTAAAAACAGAGCATGCCTAAATGATGAGAAATGAAAAAGCAAAACATGGAAATAAAAACCAGAAATGTAATCAGTCAAACTTTAAAAGAAAAAAAAAAAGAGAAAAGGAAAAAAAAAAAGCAAGCAAGAGAAAAAGCCAGGATTTAGCCATAAAAGCCCTTTTGAAGAGACGTCTAGGCTAACTTTAATGTCCCAGTCCTTAATTTTTCCATCTTTTCTATCACACCCTGTGGTATATGTGAATTGTCTGATGTTGCTCCACCCTCCAGAGAGATGCTTTTCTGTGGTGCTGCAAATTTAGTTGGTACAGTGCTCTGGAATTAAGTGTTCTATATAATTACCATAGTGTTTGGTTATTTGTGGAGCAAGAATGGTGGGGGAGAGGAGATTACAATCGCTTATAGGAACTGCTACTGCATTTTTGCAGAATCTGGCTCAACTGAGATCATGAGACGTTTTTGCCCCACTGTTTCCGGTAATTAGGTATTTCCAAGCAGCAGGTCAAACCAATTTGCCTTTTAGGGGGATTGTTTAATTTTTTGCACTGCTGTTTGTAACAGGTTGTGAGGTTGGTTTGGGTTTTTTTTTTGGGGGGGGGTGGGGGGGGGGTGTGGAGGTGTCTTGGTTTTTTAGCTGCTGTTCTGTTCCCCTGCTAATCATGGTGGGAGATCCCTGGGTGTAGTTTAGTGATTGGTTTTAGAGGGTGAGGGAGCAATTATCATTTTCTATTGTTTAGATTGTAGTCAGTCAGTATTGTTTGAGCACGCATTCAACAAGTTTCTTTCCCAAGGGCTATGCTGTGCTTTTCACGCAGATTTCTCACGGGTAGGGTGACCAAAGTGGCTGTTCCTTCCAGGAGAAACACTGCGAAGCTGTCGGGAGGTTGTTGCTTAAGAAAACAGAAGTTCATTTTAAGTAAGGCAGCAAGAAAGGAGGAGATGGGTAGGAAAAAAGGGGAGAAAAAAGGAGTGAATTGGAGGAGAATATTATCTTGCAACAAGTGGCAAAATTGGAATAAAATGGGTGTGTTCACACAAACATACACACACCCCCCAACACACACACACACTCTCTCTCACGAACTGCAGAAGGTAGTAGAGAGAGTGAGAGTGCAGCCTCTTGGCTCTTTGGGAGCAATTTTTAGCCTGTTTAGCAACAGGCTGAACAACTTTGCATTCCTCTTGTGTGTGTGCTTGTCTGCTCTGGTCCCTGACTGGCAGGTGGGATCTGCTGGGAATCAAACCCTGGACTTTTAAACTGATCCAGCGTGACACACTGTTCTCAGCAGGGGTGTTATAATGTATAAGGGACATTATGATGGGCAGCACTAACCAAACTGTAGGTTTTTGCTTCAGTGCCTTAAGGAACAGCTTTTTGTCTTTTTATTTTGAAGGAATGCTATACCTGGAAGTTCAGCTCTTGGCATGTCTAAAAATAAAAAAACCCACCACAAGCAGAGCTCAGGAGAAGGCTTTTGGTATCAGACTTCACCATTTAATTTCCAAAGCTACAGATCTTAGATTGAATTTAAAGGGGGGGAAGAAAGGGGGGCAAAAAAAGGGCAGTGCGGGAAACAAAGGGGGAGGGAAAAGTTTATTGTTTGTTTCAGTGACTGTCTGGGGCTTTTTTGGTACTGCGTATTTCCTAGGCTGTAGAAACACTTGAAGTGGGGTAGCATCTTCAATTAAAGTGCAGTTTTGTCAGACACATTCAGACACATTTCCTCGGTCAGCTGACAAAACCATGTTTTCATCATGACTGGCTTCTCATAGTCGGGACAGCGTATGCAGTGGTGTCAGCCTCTTCAGTTTCCCCCGTAGCTGATTTTAGACTTGGAGTCAGCTGCTTGAAAACCCTGCATTTTCCCAGCATGGGACGTGTTTTCGCTGAACAGGAGTCTCCTCCTGCCCACACCCCCTTCCACCCCACCCCACCCCGGGTGCTGGCTCTCAGCTCCCCCACCCTCCCTTGGGACAGGAAAAATGAAGTGTCTGCCCATCCCGGGTAGGTTCTGTCGCTGTTTGCCGGGAGGACGGCGCGCATCCCATACGCTGAGAGGGGAAGGCGAGCAAGCGACGGAAGGGCGGCTATTGTTCAACTCCAGCCAAGGAGCTGAATAGAGAGGCTTGCGCTTGACAGGCTCCGGCTCTGGCTTTTCTGCATTCCAAACCCTCTGAGGCAGAGGAAAACAGAGCGCCGGAGAGAAGAGTGCCGAGGCTCTGCTGACTTTTTCTGGTTGGCACGGTGGCAGGACCATGGTAGAGGTATTAGGATTACCGCAGAATGCAGTTCACAGGTGAGGTCCCTCCTGACACGGTCCATGCACACAGGGGACTGTATTACTGCAGTATTTCCAGCAAGGCGGGATTGGGCAGGAGGCGTATAGGTATTTTGCTGGAAATTTAAAGTGACAAGACTTAAAGCAACTCAAAACTTTCCGGGCTTTTTTTTCCATGTTGCATGTATATGTCAATTCTCCTCTTCGTTATTTCAGTTTTATACATAGGTTTTTAGAGAGATATTTACATAGGTTTAATATGATGAATGGAAAAGTGGATTATTGGTACTTTTCTGCTCACTAGTACAAAAAATACATGTTAACATTATGTTAACATTAAAGCATCATGTTTTAATGCAGAGATGACAAAAAAGATTTGTAATGGCTGTCCAAGTTAAAAAATCTCATTTATTGCTACTTAAATAATTAGGTTTACTTTTCTCCTCCCTGAAAGCCTTTACTTACCTAACGTAAGACGGTGCATTTTTAGATGACGTTGGATTTCTGGATAACGCCAGATACCATTCTTCAAGGGCACACTGTGGGAATATTTTTCAGCGTTTACTTGTGGCTGGCATTCTGTGATGTTTTCAGGGTATGATGTTGCCAGCCTTGTTTCCTGTTTTCCAGCAAGTGATGGTAAATCAAAGCAGTTCAGGGAATCCTACAGGTTGCTCATAAAAACAAGAGGATAGGATTTGATTTCTTTTCAATAGAAAGGGTATTGCTTTAGTATGGCTGCTTGGTTTTCTAGCAGCTTTTGTCTTAAAATGTATTGTTAAGTGATAGCAAGCTGGAAAGCATTTAAATGTTATGCCTTTTGATATAGTTAGACATTTTTCAGTAGCTGTAAAAGCAATAAATGTTGTCCAAGGAAACCAGGAATGGAATCTCCGGAGTTAAATTTTTTTTTATGCCTTGAAAACAGGGTACCTTTAATAGGTACTTAGTCATTTTTCTCCTCATCTGTAGACTGGGGAGAATACTAATTTGCTAACTTGGAGAGACTGTTTTTGTTAGCTTGAGCCAATGAGATTGTTCTGCAGTTGTTTTTGAATTACATGATCAGAAAATGGAAACCTTCTGCCTTAGCTTTTTTGGGACAAACTTGTTTCTTTCAAAAACAAGCAAACTTTTGGCAGGCTCAAGGCAACACAATTCTGGTCCTCCAGTTTTCATTTAGGTGATTCTGGGGTGGTTACCAGGAGGTACCCTTTAGAATTTCCTGTTGCTTTTGGGGGCTCTTTCATACAATTAACATGTTAATAGGGTGGTGAACTAAAAATACAATACTGGGGAGTTCTAGGAGGCAGACGTGAGCAGCAACTTACATTCCTGCAGATTCTTCATGTTGTGCTTAGCTTTATCTGATCCTCTGTGGGTGCTCTTGCTCTTTCTCTCTGTAAAAATCTGTGGGGAGGGGAAAATGGTGTAATTGTAACGAATACTTGAGGTGATTCCTGTCAGAAAGATCTGTCATGGCTCTTTAAAGCTCATGGGAACAAATCAGTTTCATTTGTTCATAAGCAGGAGGAAGGGGCATTCTGATATACTGAGGCTTGACCTGCTCCTTGCAATTTTGTGATATCTGGGAGCAAGTATTGCACCGGCTGTGTAATATGGGAAGTCAAAGAATTCTGTGATGCAGCAAAATACAGGGTATGGACGACGTTTGTAAATGGCTCGTTGGCATCAAGAGACAGATTGATTTTCCAGCCTGTAGGGGTATGTATCTTTTCAAAGCTTTAATTTTCCACAAAGGGAATACTTTCTTTTATCTAGATTTCTTGGCTAATTGGCATCAGACAGCACAAATGTTTTTGGGAGAGCTAATAATGGTGGGATTTGAAACTGGGCCAATGGCAGAAGGGAGACCTAATGATCCCCTCACATTTAGTTTTCTAATATATATGGGTGACTGCTTCTAGTAAGGGAGAGGAAAATCTGCACAGGAAGTCAGCAGGCAAATGATGCAACTACAGTCAGTGCTTACAGTTTCATCAGTGTCATCTCCACATGTTAAACAGTCAAAAGACTTCGACTATATGTGTTATGGATATAATGGGAAATGGTGCTGAAATTGTAAACAAACTGCAAGAATTGGGTTGTGGAGTTGTGCAGTAGCTGGCTGTCAGAACAGATGATGGCAGCTACGAATAGCTGTGGTGAGTCTATATAGAGTTTCCCTCCATAGCTGAATAGTGCTGCTCCTTAGGCAAGCAGTGGATCTGCTGTTACGACACACAACATTGCGTGTCCCTTCTCTTGCACCTGCAGCATGCTCAGCAGGGACTTTGGAAGGGCAATGTTGTGATGTGGACGCCTGCTGGAGGACTGAAACAGCTCCACCGATGCGTTTGCTTGGAACAGGCCTCTGGGCAACCTTCAAAAGGGGTGCCAATCATAAGCATTCAAAAATGCAAGTCTGGCTTAGAAAAGAGGAGATGGAAAAGTTTGTTGGTTTAGGTGGTTTATTTTTTATAATTATTAATTTTCCTGGTTTTTTTTGATCCTTGAGTAGGCTTCAGTGAGATTTTCAAGCTCAGTTGCACTCAAACTGTTAAGGCAGTTCTACTCCTCCTAGAGTAGAGGCTTTCATTGACTCTACATTTGTTTGATTCGAGGGGCAATAGCTACAGAAAAGATGCCAGATATGTACAATAGAGCACAATTCTAATGCCGTCTTTCACAGCGTTCATGCTCTTAAAGTCCCATCATGTTATGTCCCAAGGTCACTCTAAAATATTGGCTAAATTCTCCAGGGAAACTCCTGCCAGCACGTCCAAGAAGAATCTTTAGGATATCTTATCGGTCAGAAATTAAGCCCGTGTCCACAAGATGGAGGACTTGGTATGTCCTTGTAAAAATTCCCTAAACTATACAGCCTCTTAACCTTGCTGTATTTTCTTTGTTCACGACTAAATGTGGCCCCTAATTTGGAAACAGATTAAAAAAACCCTCCGTGTACTGATCTCTTAGTGTTTAGAAAGGCCTTGGGCTTTGGCAATTGCATTATTTTGCTGCTTACGTAGAGATTAACATAGTATTCCTATAAATACAGGTGGAACTGAGTAGTAAGAGGGAGGGAGACCATATGATTCATAGGCAGGGGTAGGAAATCATGTTGCTGGTCATAACCACTCATTCTCCAGAATGCTCCTGCTCTTCTGCTGCATACCTGGTAAGTTCAAGCTGCATGCTTTTGGGCTACTAGACACTTAACAGCTATCAGGTGCATAACAAGAACTGGGAAGAATTATTTAAAAGATACATTTTTCCATGATGTTCCAATATAATTCCTAATAAACCTGGCATATGCTAAATGCTTTTCCTTGTCTGTCTTTCTAATAAAGCTTCTTTATAATGATTTAGAACAGATAAAATCTGAAGGGCCTTTCGGATTGTCTGTAAAATAGCTGTACCCAGACTGCATAAGCAATACTTTTAGTGCCTTTAGAGTCAGGGCAGGGAGGAGAGGGGAGTTGGGCATACAGGGTGGTTTCTGGGCAGTTACTTTATTTGCCTTTTTTGTCATACCTGAGAGGCTTGAAAGTACAGCCAGCAGAGCTATAGCTGGGTCTTCCTTGATTGGAAAGGTTGATTTTTCTTAGGACTACCCGAGTGATGCAAGTCTTGGGGGGGGGGGGGGGGGGGGGAAAAAAANNGGGGGGGGAATAAAAGAAACTGTGCTTTTTCATGTCAGCAAATATTTGTACTTGTTTCTTTGCTATCTCCAAACCACTGTTTTCCTTCCAGTAACTCTACAAAAATAGTGTTTATTCTTGTTAACTTTTGTTGTGGCCATGTTTAACCTGTACTTATATTTGAAGTTTGCATTTCTTGTTCAGAAAAAAGCACTGGTGCTGATGCCACTTGAAATGCTGACGATTTCAGTCCTCCCAGTATGAAGGGTCAAAAGTCACTCCCCATCTCTCTTTCATACTACTTTAAAAGATGGAAGAGCTCTTGGATATCTGGACCAGATCTTGAGATCTGTGAAGCAGGTTATGAAATTCAGTGGGTGGAAGAATAAGACCCTGAATGTTGAACTTTTTTACACTCTTCATCCATTCTTGGAGGTTTGCACCTGTCAGGGCTGCTTAATTTTTTGTTGAATCTTAACATTAGTAATGTTTCTAGATGTTTCTAGATGCTAGCTCTGAAATCCTTTTTTAAATTGAAGTGTTTGAGACTCAATTAATTTTAAGCTGTCACTTTCACAGTGTTCCTGAGCAAGAGCTTTGCTATCAGTCTTTGTGCTTGGCATATCTGGGAAGGTTGTGGGGTTTGTTTTGTTTTTACAGCACCATGTTTTCAGGACATTTTGAGTCTGCTCTTTGTTTTCAACACCCAATGGTTTTGGTTGGAAGGAGAGAATGTAGAAGGTATTCTTCATGAACACATTCTTGAGAAAAAAAGTCATTGCGTGAATACAAGCATCAGAAATTAAGTAGTCTTTATATACTGCTTGTTAAATACATAGCTGGATGTATTCATACTTTAACTCAAGATGTCTGTTTACATGAGGCATATGGCTCACAGTTTGGAAAGGCACTCCAGAGTGGATGACTCTGTAAATAATGTCCCTAATTTGGATTAAATTAGCCTGATGTTTTTAGAGTAGTCATTAATAGATACTTACAAACTACTATACTGCTAGCAGCATAACTTAGCTGAGTCCCTTGGCTATGCTGAGGACACCTGAAGTTGGATTGAGTACAAAAATGTTATCAAATTGGTGTGGAAATAGGGAAAAAACACTTCATCAGTGAAGTTCTGAAAATCTAGCAGAAATATTTGTGCCAGAGCTCTTAGTGCTTCTGGTTAGGTCACTGTTCTGTAAGGTTGATGAAGTCTTTTTCATGGGAAAGTGTACAGTAATAACAGGGTGGTTTGACCTGTTTCTTTTCTGACTTTCCTTTTGCCATTTCTTCCGACTTTTGGAACTGGCTTACTAAGGTTAATGTGTCCAGGAACCAAAAAGTCACAGTAATTTGCCTATTCTTCAATTACAGTAAGTTTTTTAAAGATCATTTAAGACTGCATCTTTCTTTCTGTATATAAGCAGCATGATATTTTCTTCTCGGCCTCTAGATAAAGCCAATTTTCTTTCCTTATACAATGCTGGATGTTCTCTGTGATATGGGTGCAGGTACAATGTCTCCCTCACTCACTCTGATTTTCAACTGATGAGTTGACTCACAGTCTTCCTGCTCTCCTCAAGCCTATCTAAATTAATTAATTAATAAATCCCAAAGGCAAAAAGTATAGGGATGCATAGTTTTGCTGAGTCTTGGACTCAGCAAAAGTTAATTTTGTGGGCAGGAACAGTCAGAAGCGTGAAGGATTCATCTCCAGCATTACAGTCTTGCGTCAGTTTTCCCAGTAAAAACACTGGGATCTAGAGAGAGAACTGGGGCGTACATCCTAAAAAAAGCCATCTCGTTTCTGTCATGTTAGAATGTTCATGGGGAAAATATTATGGAAGAGATCAAGATGTGTTTTAAAAAGTAGTTTAAAATTCAGCTCCTTAGCAAGTAGCTTCATAGGCTTCTGACAGCTTTTTTTTCTTTAACCTGAAAAGCACGTATATATTGCTGGGCCTGGGACTAGACATAGTTTCCAGAAAGGTGCAGTATGACTGGCCAGGCAAGAGGCCAAATGATTTAGCTAGGGAGGCTTAGTGGGCAGAGAAGAAGACCTTTGTAAAGGCTAGCCCCTTCGAGTTTCATTTAAATTTTCATTTGGGCTGCTGATGTGTTTGTCCCCAGTGTCAAAGCTAAGTGTGAAAATAGCTTCCTGACATCATTTAAAATGTCAGGGAGTTCTTGCCTGTATTATTATATACTGCACGACTTCAAGGTTTGCTGTTTTTCTCACCTTCATTTTGAGCCTTTCTGTCCCTATTTATCTTTACAGGCTGTCAGCAGGCTTTCCACTACCCCTGTGTTCCTCACTGCTCCAACAATTGTTATGTAGGAAATTCTTTGCTCTGCTTCCCTCCTGAGTAACCACTAGGTTAACATTTCTGATCTCAGCTGGGTTTGTAACCTTAGTGGTGTTCACTCTGGAAAGTAAGGGGAACTATTACCCTGGAAAAAGATAGTATTGCATCAGTGCTGTGGCATGTAGAGGTTGTCATCTTCAGCTGGATGTGAGTTGTTGAGAGTGAGTGCTAAAGATCACTGACTGTGCTAAAATCACTTCATTAAGCAATTTGAAAGGATAAAATACTAGACTATAATGTGTATGTGTGGGCTGGTACTTCATCAGTGTGGTTTCACTTTCAACAAAGGAATGAACTGGCTTAAAGAGAGATGTATGTGTCCATCTTTTTCTTTTTCTTTCTTTTTTTTTTCTTTTCCCCTAGTAAAAAGGGCTTTCTGTGTACTTTGCCTTGCTCCCACAGGGCTATCCACATCTTCTCATATTAGACACAAATCTGCTATTGATTTACATTGCAACAGAGTGATTGCATTCTGCTGCTCGTGGCTTGTTTGTAGGATATTGTCATAGTGTAACACACTGCTTTTGCTTATGTAGCCTAAGCCAAAAATTTACCCTTGTCACAAAAGAATTGTGAATCGGTCCATGGTGATTCCATAATACGCAATGAGTTACTCAGCCTTTTCCATCTGGGTGCTCTCGAACTAGATTATAGTGTACTCAGAATGCTGTTATATTGTAATACCACTTCTCAAAGCAAAACGACTTTCACTACAGATGGGCATTTAAAATTATTTAATGCAGGATATGGAGCTTTTTGCATATAGAATTGACATTTTTACATGTCTGGGAAACTTGTTTTCAAGCTAGACGGCTTGTTCTGTGCTGTGGCATTGAATAGGATTGGAAAGTTATTACTGCATTGCATTTTTCTGGGGCGAAATGACTCAAGTAACTTTTCTTATTTCCTAATGAACAGATATAGACGTGAATAATTTTGTCTGGTACATATGACATTGATCCAGGAGTTGGAGAAGCAGATGTTTATTGTTTCTTGTGGATTAACTAGGGCTTCAGCCTCAGCAAGCAATTTTATACGTCTCTTCCTGTCTTCCTTTTGTGAAAAAATTTGCCCTCTCCCTACCCACTGTGCCCCTGTTCTGAAGGGAGCATTTCATTTTTCAAGTACACAAATATCCTGTCTTTATTCACTCCTAAATTAACTGTAAAATATTTTAATAAGAATGACTTGGGTGTGCAATGTCTAATGTATATTGCTTTGAAGACATTATCTACTGACTATAGCAATATCCATCAATCAGTCCGTCAGTCTGTCCCTAGTGCAAGTAAGATCCATTTTTCCTCTTCTTGTAAGTGCCTCATGCACAGAACATTAATAACTACTATGACTTTGTGCTTACAAAGCATCTGCATCAGAAGGCAACTGTGCTCTATTATTTGCATATTTTATGAATTATCATTTACTAAAATTTCTGTAGAAATATCTGAGCTCTTGTGCTTCTGTAGTTTCACTTACCAGGAATGCTAATTTTTAAATCCACAGGATGGCAAAGCTGCTTAGCTTCATAAGTTTCCAAATCATAACTTAGGGGGGTGACATTTCTGACAACTGCAGAAACGAGCAGAAGCCTATTTGCTGATGGTAATGCAAAGAATTACCAATTGTGGATGTATACAAGTTTTATATAAGAGGTTCCAAAATATAAGGGCTTGGTTTAATTTTCAGCCTTGTGGACTCATCTGCTTTTGGAATTGAGGAGTGAGGAAGCTGAACCGAAACTCTTTGAACAAATTTACTTGTGTTTTCACCTGTTATTCTGTATTGCTACTGGTGCTAATTTTGGAAAACAGCAGTCTCTCAAGGAAGAGATTATGCTTCTCACTCCTGGTTTTGGAAGTTTTTTTATTCCTACTTTGCTGATCTCTCCCACCTGTTCTTATTTTCACATTTTGCATACTTCCACTATGGTCAATAGAGCAATTTGTATCTATGTTTGCATTGGTCCAACAACATTTTTTCCAGTGTAGGTAGGTCTCACAGCATGAAAATGAGTTAGTCATGTTTTGAATATTTCTCTCATGCTTATTTGCAGCCTATGTCAAAAATTGGCTATCCTGGAAAATTTGGACAAGGCTTTTTGAAAGGTTTAGATAAGCCCTAAAGCGCAGGCCTGCTTTAAGATGGAGAAAGATAAATTTAAGAAGCTATTCACAGTGTTTCTTCTGCCTGTGGCAAGCTTTAGTGCCACATCCCTTCTGCAGTTGTGGAGCAACTTTAATCTTCTGTGATCTTGCAAGGCAAAAGGTTTAAAAATTAAAATTAATGCTCCAGAGGAGTTTCAAAATATATTGAAGTAATTGTTTGAAACTAGGTTTTCAAAGGATGTAAACAGACAGGACATTTCTGAGACCAAAGTTTGATAATGGAGAGTTTCAAAGCATACAAATATGAACCAGTGGTTGGGAGAGGAGGCTGGATATGTTCATTCATGGAACTAGGGAGCAAATTGCTAAGCACGAGTGGAGTTAACCGTTGGAAGCGCTTACCAAGGAAACAGACTGGTTCTTTATGCCTTTGCAGTGTCTATTTATAATCGTATGTTCTTTTTTTCCGGAAGACGCGTCTTTGTTCAACTAGAAATAATGTCATGAATAGATGAGAGTCACCGAGGGATGTTCTAATGGTGTTCAAGTCAGGTTAGATGATAGTAATCATTATTTCTACTTTTAAATTTTATGGATTTGATGTTTCTAGATGTCAGAGGTTCTTCTGCATCCATCTATTGCTTTAAATTTTCTGGATTTCTAATAGGTGTGTGTTTGTGACTTTCAAGGACTTTTCAATTCATGCTTTTGTTCTGATGCTTATCTCCACCTTCTGAAAGTCCATTGCAGCCAAACTTCCTGCATGACACTGTGTCCTTTTAAGCCACACAAAAAAGAGATTAATAGTAAGGAAGTATTTATACAGGTTTTTTCCCCTCGGTGTGTTGCCCCAGGAATGTTAATGCACAGGAGAGGTCCACATATGAAAATGTGTAATACCATTTCAGTTCTAGTTACATCTTCCTGACTGAAGTCTTTGCAACTTCTGCCTCTGCTATTTACAAAGTTTTTAATGTTCCCATATTTTAAAATATCCCAATAACGCAATTTCATATTTGCTATTTAATATACTTCCCCTGTTTTCATGACCATTATAATGCATTGAAAGGGATGAATAAAGCTAAATTATGATAGAAGATGAGGCAGCTAGGGAGGAAAACAGGATCTGTACTCCTAGGAAGGGTGCAAAATCAGTAAGAATTCATGGGAAGTCAATACTCTTAGCTTTGTTTTTCTCTGGAACCTAGTATTTATCGAGTTCATAGTTAATATTGCAAACTAAACCAGTTATTAATGGAAGGACAGTCAGGTGGATGTGGGCACCATATTTGTTTCACAGAAAAGTAAGAGGCAAGAGATGACATTTTTGTTTCATATTCTCTAACCAGATAGAAGAAAGTAGCTACCTAATCCTTTCTGTAAAAGTTCTTTAATTTCATTCTTATTGCGAGTAGATTTACATCATCAATTTGTACAGGCTTGACTCAAAGAAGATTCTACTTGTAGAAGTTGGACAAAATGTGATCCTCCCACACACAGAGTAAAATTTGTTGGAAAAGCTCATTTTGTCAAAAAAAAAAAATCAGCTATTTTTTGCATAGATGGGAAATGCATCTGATGCCTTTCTGTTGTTGGGCTTTATATTATGTAGGAAATGTTTCTATGTTTTTATATCTCTGTTCATATTGGAGGAGGAGGAATGAACTTTTTCAGTATGAAGAGGTGGACTGCTTGGCTAAGTCTTCCATGTGCTGCAGTATCTCACTCCTGTCCCATGTTCCCTCATTAATTGTCAATTCTGTATAGCATCTGCCCTGCTTGGCAGGTGTTTTATGAAAATATCTGTCCTGCACAAACAATACTTGCTTCAGTTTGTCTTAGTAATTGGAATTTTCGTCCCTACTGGGACTTGATAGCTCTTTTTTTTTTTCTTAGTTTGTTGGTTGGTATCTAATTCTTTGCTTTGCTGATCTAATGATTTTTTGTTACTGTTTTGGCTTGGCTTTTAGTTGGTGGTCAGCAAGTGTCCTAGTTTGTAATAGGGATTGACAACTGTATAAATTATTTAAAATAAAGACAGGTTCAGAAAGTGGTGAACAAAAGGCGGCTGTCTCTTTAAAGAGTGCGGTTTGATCAGAGCATCAGCTCCATCCCCTGAGGACAAAGGCAATTTTGATTTGTGGGGCCCAGGAGTCCCTCACTTACCGGGATTCGTCTCCTCTCATACATGTGTAAACCTGTAAAATGCTCTTTTGTGTAGAATAAATCATATGCTATAAATCCTGTACAATTAAATGTGACCCTTCATAAAGTCACAATCACAAGGCTTCATTGCAAAGCTGTGCAGAGCAAGCTCGCTGTCTAGACAGAGCAGAATTATTCCCCATTTATCTTTTCTTTTTCTTTTTTTTTTTTTTAAATAAATAACCGACCGTTAGCATTTGACTTGGTTGAATCCCCAAGAATGCTACTCTCTCCTTACCTCTTTCTCATTTGCCCTGTTGCAGTCGAGGCTGAAGCCCAGCGGGGCTGTGACTGCTGCTTCGCGCTGATGAAGAGGAGCAGTTCCCCTCTCTCTAATGCTGCCGTTGGCAGTCGGAAGCAGATTCCATTATTGCCGATCAATGCTGTCGCCATGCAGGAGGAGGGGAGAGGGAGGGGTGGGAGCTTCCTATTCACAGATTGATCAAACCTGCCATTGCATGAACAAATTCATTGTAAGGAAGGCTGGGATGCTGTTATAAGAGCTGGAGCGGGAAGGGGCTTGTAAACAGGGGAATGCAGGCTCTTCAGTAATGGGGAGGGTATTTAAATTGCCTCTAAGCTTCCTGTTTTTTCTTTTAGCATAAAGCATAGTACCTGAGCCTACAAACAAAGCCAACAGGAGTGGTAACGATATATTACACTTAGCTGATGAGCTATTGTGCTGACTTACTTGAGCTTCTTCAGCACTGAGACCTGTTTCTTCTTTTTTACTTAAATTGATTCTATCATAACCTGCTACCTCTTTCGGATTTTAAAGCCTTGGTTTCCCCTGCACCACTTTTTGCTTTCTTTCTGCTCCTGCTTGGTCTGAAACCTGACACAAAGGGACAACAAGTACAGATCTCCCTTACTGCTCCCACCCATGCCTGCTTTGTCAGTATGGGCTGTCAGATGTAGGGTTGAGAGAAGAGGGCAGGATCACATTGTCACGTTGTCAGTGTAGACAATAACTGGAGTACTGGAATCCCAAGACCATCAGCTCCTCCCCATCCTTCCTACTCTGCTTTGTTCACTTATTGTTTTCTGTATGGAAAAGTTTTCTGGCTGGAGAATGAGTCTTCTTTCTCCTGGTGATGTGGCCGAATGGCTGGATAGCAGCACAGAAGATGAGAAAAGCCTTCTCTCGTTTCTTGGTACGGTAGGGTACTAACTATATATATAATTTTTTTTTTTTTTTTAATACTTTACTGGGAAACCTTTACTACCTTCACTGGTGCTTAGTTTCTTCAGTCGTCTGATGTTATTTCCTTGTAAGAGCTTTTAAGTGGTATGCAATTGTTAATTGAACTTGATTACAGTCTGTTTGAAATAGTTGCAAACACATTTGGCAAAGGTCAAGCTATAAATCGGCATGTGCTATGCAGAAAATCCTTTCTGGGCTAAACATGTTACTTACTGGTCTGTTTCTCTTCTCTGTGCCATTTGACCAGCTGATCACTGTGTTCTGTCCCTACTTCCACTCATTTCTGTCAGCTTGCCTGTAACTTAACTTCTCAACTGTGTGATGCTAGTAAGACAAATCAGGAGACTGATGAAAGTTTTTCTTCTTAAGAGAAATGTTTAGATGCATTTAGAACAAAAATTTCAGCCAAGGGAATCAGATACTCCTCTAGCCTAGAAATTAAATCTAGGAAGCACAATCAAGCATTCCTATGCTCTATTTCTGGATACTTACATATTAGTTTACCTGCATTCAGGTGGAAAATTGAAACTACTCTTTTACTTATAGTAAATACCAGTGAGAGGTTGAAAATGTTTTAAACAGAGTTCACACATAGCAGCTGGTTATTGTGTTTTTGTCTTTCCCTTAGAGCTGTTGCTATGTCAAAATGGTGTTACTTGGTTTTGTTCTTTTAATCCCATCTCCACAAATCACTCCATCTCTCTCCTGAATGGTTTCTGTTGTTCTCAGGATGCAGTCTGTTTTCTTTCTGTTCTAATAATTTTCAGGTACTGCATTGCTCAGACAGGCTGAATTTTCCTTTTCATGGACTATTTAAAATAATGTTTGTTACAATATCTGCTATCATATCTCTTCCCCCGCCCCCACCTCCACCCCTAAGTTACAGTAGTCACCTTTATGGATCTTTGTCTGTCTGTCAAGTAGGTGACAGCCAATCCATATGCTATTTTTTCTCCAGTTTTGTTGTCTTCCATCCAGAGCATAGGCAGGTACCTGGTGTGGCTGGGCTCTCTTCAGCAGATAGACCTTACACTGATCTCTCTATGGTAAGCAGTTCTCTCAGTTACCAGGTCCAGAACAGGACAGAATGTGGGAGGAAAATAAGGGCTCCCACAGACTCTATTTTGATTTGCTAATACTTCATTGGTATGTGCTGTGGCCGCCTTTGGGAGTATCACACCAGATGTGAACAGGGACAAAAGCATGCATGGGCTGGGTGCTGGTGCTGCTCTTCAAGAGACTGTTGTTCACATTTTGTTCCAAACAGAGAGGTCCTCAAGATGTCTCCTAAATCTCACCCCAGGAAGTATTTATTCAGCCTGAAGTCTGAGGGGTGTTGCAAAGCTGAGCTGTTCAAGGTAGCATTTTGCATCCAAATATACTTAAACTATCATTTTTCTTTCATCTTAAAGAGATACCAATTCTACATGGTTTCTTAACTTTGATGCCATCCCTCAGATGTCTATAGTACATTGGCAGTTCTTACTTTGTGTGTCCATAGCAATAATTCTTATTGCTTAGGGGCAAAATCCTGCCACAGTGAGCAAGTGGTACTGAAGCTTAGAGCAGCCTTCTGGCCCAGTGAGAGGAATGACAAGAGCTGTTGAGCTTTGATATGTCCTAGGGACAGTCATCTGTGAGACTATCCCAATAACCAGAGCGAAGGATTGCTTTTTTGAGAATGCCTTGATTCACAGCTCTTTTACAGAGACTAAAAGGATTGGTTTCGTAACCCGTGGCTCAAGGCTGTTGTTTAATAATGAGGATAATAAATACCGATATCATACTAATAATGTGTGTCTAAGTCATAAGCCTTTAAACAAATTACATCGCAGGAACAAGTTACCGTGCATCAGCTGATCTGCGTTAATTGTCTGTGTGCAATCTCTCTGCAGCAAACACAAGGTAATTTGAATTAGCAGGGGCAGTCCAAAATCATTAGGAGCTAACGAGGACATCAGCATCTCCAGGTCATGTGCAGTAGCAACTTGTGTCTGCTTTTGTGTTGGCAGAGTTGTCAAGGCAATTTGTATTGCTGCGCGTAAAGTCAACCATTAAAGGAGGTTTCAGAGGCTGATGCATGAGGAGGTTAAAAAGGGGCAGCTATTCCAAATTTTGTATGGCCACGCAGATCATGCAGAGGATATGTTGAACGGCTTAGGGACGTGCATCTGTTTCATTTCTGACTCACATTTGCAAAGCTGGAGTATTCGCTCCTCCGCCTCAAAGCGAATGCATCAGTCTAATAACAGCTGATGTTGTACTCACTAAATGCCACATACAGCTTCCTCGGAACATTCTGCAAAATGAAAATGTGAGAATCAGTACTTGAAAGCCAAAAATTATTATTTCCAATGATATTTTTGTCCTTTCTCCTAGCCTCATCTATGTATTCATCTGCTTTGCATGTTAGGTCTTGTCTTTCAGATTGTAAAGTCCTTTAGAAATCAATGACTTAAATGTCTTTTAAGTGACTTAAACTGTCACTTAGGTTGCTTGCTATGCACCATTTGAACTGGGCACTAATTCAATTACTTTTTTTTTTTTAATATACCAGCACAATGCAAGTGTCTAACACCAACAGAATTACCTCTCTGCAAATAAAAAAGTCTTTGATATTTACCTGGATCATCTTGCAAGACTTGTCTGATCATTTCAATCACTAGTAAAGCACAGTATCTTCTTTTAAAATCCCTGCTAATGGACTGGGAGAGTTTTTGATCATAATTGGCATCTAGCAGTTGTTTGATGATGGAGTTCTATAGCCAGCGAGCTTTGCAGAGTTTCCTTTGTATTTCCCTTTCCAGGCCTGGTATCTTTTGTACATGTTAGTGTACTGTGACTTGGTTGCATTTTCTCTGATGTATCATCTTGTGGCTTCTTTCCCCCTGTCTAGTTGACTTGATAAATGTGGAAACGCTATTTCTGCAAATTTCAGTATTCTCCTTTAAGTTGTATCTTGTAGAATTTGCGTAATGTATTTTAGTCAGAACATTAACTTGGACTTCAGGACTTTAAACAGTTCAGGGTTTTTGAGTTTGCTTTTACCCTAAGCTTCTTACATAGGCATTTAGTTAAATTTTTATGAGAGTCTATGGATTGGGCCCAAGTATGAATTCCCCCCAAGTGAGCAAAATAAGAGAGAATGCTTAATCCAGGATAAAACATTAACATTTTGATTTATTCTTATATGAGTTTTCCTGTTTCATTAGGTAATACTCATCTGAAAAATGCTTTTCAGACATTTCTTCTTCTTGCTCTTTGCTGGGTAAAAAAAAAATGGCTGGAGGGCCAGGCCCAGAGAGTGGTGGTGAATGGAGTTAAATCCAGTTGGTGACTGGTTGTGGCTGGTGTTCTCCAGAGTTGTGTTGGGACCAGATCTCCTTAACATGATGATGATGGTCTGGATGGAGGGGATCAAGTGCACCTCAGACAGTTCACAGATGACACCAAGTTGAGTAGGAGTGTTGACCTGCTTGAGTACAGGGGGATCTGGACAGCCTGGGTGGATGGGCCAAGGCCAATGGGATGAGGTTCAACAATGCCAAGTGCTGGGTCCTGCACTTGGGTCACAACAACGCCAGGCCTGCGGAAGATTGGCTCGAGAGCTGCTGCCCAGCTGAAAAGAACCTGGGTGTGCTGGTCAACCATGGGCTGAACATGAGCCAGCAGTGTGCCCAGGTGGCCAAGAAGGCCAACAGCATCCTGGTCTGTATCAGGAACAGTGTGGGGAGTAGGACTTGGGAGGTGATCGTCTCCCTGTACTCGGCACTGGTGAGGTCCCACCTCGAGTGCTGTGACCAGTTTTGGGCACCTCACCACAAAAAAAACATTGAGGAGCTGGAGTGGATCCAGAGAAGGGGAATGAAGCTGGTGAGGAGTCTGGAGAATAAGGCTTTTGGGGAGAGGCTGAGGGAGCTGGAGTTGTTCAGCCTGGAGAAAAGGAGGCTGAGGGGAGACCTTCTCGCTCCCTACAACTACCTGAAAGGAGGGTGTAGAGAGCTGGGGGTCGATCTCTTCTCCCAAGTCACAGGTGATAGGACAAGAAAAATGGCCTCAAGTTGCACCAGAGGAGGTTTAGATGGATATTTGGAAAAATTTTTACACGGAAGGGGTTAGTACGCTTTGGAACCTGGGGAAGTGGTTGAGTCACCATCCCTAGCTGTGTTTAACAGATGGGTAGACATAGTGCTTAGAGACGTGGCTTAGTGGTGATTTTTGTCAGCCTTAAATTGATGTTTGGACTAGATGATCTGAAGGATCCCTTCCATCCTAGGCAGTTCTATAGTTCTATGATTCTATCTCCTCATGCTTTTTATCTTCCTTCTTTTTATTTCTGTCTCTAGTTTTGTTAGCTGGTATGTATTTTCACAAGGATAGAAGAAACCATAAGTAAATACTGACAAGACCCAACGACATCTCTTTCTTGTTGGTGCTGTCACATGAGCACTCTGAAAAAACTCTAAAGAGACAATGAGACAAAAATAGTCTCTTCTGTCTTAATAAAGTTGTGAATAACATGCTTTTACTGAGTGTATATGCTTTATTTTTATATCTTAAACTGCCTTGGAGCAGGTTGAATTTTTGTAGTTTTTGAAATGCTTATTTATTTTTAAAAGGCTCTAAAAGTGAATTAGATACTCCCTTTTTAATAGGTTCAACACATTAGTTTATTTGGAATGAAAGTACCTGAATTAGCAGCCCAGATGATTATTCCCACTTGAATATTCATTCATGCATATAAACCTTTTTTTTTTTTTAAAATGTATATATGTGTGTGTTGCCTGTTTGGTGGGTTTTGGGTTTTTTGGTATTTCTTTTTTTTTTTTTTTAATACATGCGTATAGGAGACCAAAACATCAAGGTCAAACAGGAACCTACATTATTTATGCAGCGTGATAGGTGATCAGCAACTTGCAGTGAAAGTAATTTATAAAAATGTAGCAGAGTAGAAAGGCAGTGTCTCTCTTTTGGGTTGTTCACTGCCCTACAAGCTAAAATCTTTTTGTGTACTGACTTTGTAAAAGTAAGAAACAAGCTCTGTAGTTCCTGTTGTCCATGAAACAAATACTGAATCTGTGTTTGTCTCTGCAGTAAACCACTCCACTGGTGGTTACATCTATGAGTAACATCTTCAAAAACTAGCTGCCAACAGCAAACCCGTAAGTGCTCCAACTCTTCCAAGCTTAGACTGGAGCTTATTATTTCTTTCAGTGTGTTTGTAAAAGTAATACTAAGTCATAACAAGTCAAGTGCTGCAGGTTTTTATTCTGTATTTCTTTTGTAGTTAATCTGTAAGGCTAATTGGCCTTTTGAGAGAGTAGAAAATAGTGCTAAAGGGCCTTGAAATCCTTTAGTCCTTTCTAGTCCATTGCCACATCCCCAGTAAGGTCTTTTCTATCTGGCCTCTTTGAAAGAAACACTTGTCTTTCCCATTTGTACAAATTTTCAATAACTAAGATTATTATTTTTCTACCATATCTTTGCTCAAGATACTCTTTTATTTTCACCCTCTGGAATTCGGTTATTTATCTGGGGATAATGACTTTCTTATCACCGTGTTGTAAAAATAAAATAATTGCCCAGAGGCCCATAAAGGGTAACTTACTTAACTTGCATGTTTTATTTTCCTAATGTATTTCTTCCCTTCTGCCTCCTGCGTAGGGTTTATCACTCTCTAATAGTATTTCATGTTAAGACTGTAAATTCTTCGGGGCAGAAATGGTTCAGTACTTAAGTGTAGCCACTCCGCATCCTCCAGGCATTACCATATTTGAAATGTATAATAACCTGTCCAGGCAGGTGAATTGCTAAAACGACACAGACAAGTATTTAGATTGTCCACTGTGGTAACTATTGCTGCATGAGTGCTACAACATTTAAAACAGCAACAAATTTTGCTTAAAAAGGGGGCTATAGTATGTGTAGCTTATTGATCCTTCCTTCAGACAAGAGATTAATTGCAGGATTGTTTGATTGTTCAGGTAATGCTCTGATCAGCAGCAATTGGCATTTTCTCATGGGGAGTGCCAAGGTAGCTATATAAAGAGGGTGAAAATATTTGGGTGGGTTTGGTTTGCTTTCAGCTGGGGATATTTTTAATAGGAGTGCACCTGAGAGGCAGTCTTTGGGAACACTTAGTCCTGGAAAGGTATTTAGTCATATTGAACTGGTTTTGTATTTTTCAAATGCCTGTAATTAAGGCAGACTTGAAAGGCAAAATGAATTGATTCTTTTTATGAATCATATTCTCTATCCCCTCCAGTCACAGTGGGAGGTACCATCACATCAGGATGTGTGCAGACAAAACAAAATCCCAATCCCTGCAATCTTATTATATCTTTCTTTTATTTTCCTAACCAGTAGATAATTTACACCAACAGTGTGCCCTTATCTAAGACAACACAAAGATAACATTGGAGTACAAATTTGAGGATGGATATTATTATTGTTTATTATTATTATTATTATTATTATTTATTTCATTTTGCTCAACAGAATCTATGATTTGGGAAAGAAATACTAATTTTTTGTCAGTACTATGATTATTTTTTTCAATGAGTGGTAAATACAGCCTTTCACAAACCCCAAATCTTTTTTGCACATGAGATTGAAGGATTTTGAAGCAGATAATTGGTCAGTGCTAAGCCATGTGTTATTATGTGTTCATAATAACATGTGTTATTATGAACTGCTGAAAGTCACAACTGATTAAACTGTGACTTTGATTATTAATTTTGACTTTTGATTGTTTGATTATTATGACCTGCTAAAAGTCACAGTTGACAAAAGGCTGGTGTGCAGAAATTGATCAGGCTGAGATCTTTATTGCAGAAATGTGGGACCTGCCAGCCTGGAGTAGATGGTGTGATCTGTTGTTCACTGTGACAGGGACCAGTAGCAGCCCCTTATGAGTAATGACAGACAAGAGTTATTCTTACCCCTTTTATGTGGTCCTACCCCTTTTTTGCATCTCCAGATAGGTCTTTGGGGCTGCTTCAAAGTCATCTCCTGGACTTGATAATCAGGAATTCAGATCTGGAGATGTTCTTGCCAGTTCTGGGAGAACACAAGCCTAGTCTGGAAGGTGCCACAGTCTTGGTGCAAGTTCCACTGAGACCATGCAGTAGTTTCATTGCATTGCTCTTTGCAAAATCGCAGACACTCCTCTAATCTTTGTTTCTGTGACCTTATTTGCAAGTTCAGTGACAATTCTTTTCACTCTAGCCCCTTAGGATATTTCTGTGTTACTGATTGTTTTGCCTGCCCTTCTCCAATCCATTTCAAAATCAGAAAAATGGAGATAGAGTGGCGAGCACTCTCCTGCAAAACTGTGCAGTTTGTTTCATCTCTACTTTTCCCACCCTGAGAAAAAAGCTTTTCACAGTAGAATATGAATTCCCACAACAGCAAAAATTCAGATAGAGTCCGAGAGCCACATCCTGACCAGAGGTCAGTGAGGCTACACTGCTGTGGCCCAGAGAGTTGGTTGCCTTCAAAGAATGTCAATTGTCAGCACTTCTCATAGTAGTAAGTGGCACCTCTCTTACACATACCTGCCTTCTGGACAGCAAAACCAGGTTTGGTGTTGCAGAGGGTAGAGAGTGGTGCAACATGAAGATGTGAAAAGACACTACCTTCGTTATACTCTTGGGCAGTTCCCTCTTCAGAGCTGTCTGCTATTGATGAGTAATTGGCTCAGCTCATTTGTAACTATGTCTGTGTAGTGTGTAAATATTTATTTGCGTAAATACTTATCTACATAAATATTACTGTAGATCACCAATATATGAGGTGATAAATTAAAAGTGTCCAACAGTGATGTTTACAACTCATTTGTTTGATGGATTATTTTTTTCTAAGGTAGCAAAGGGGGAAGACCTGTCCAGTTTTTCTTTTTTTTTTTTTTTTTTTATCCTTCCCAGAAATTGAGTGTGGATGAAAAGGGCTTCAGATTGTTTATCCATAGAAACAATGTGATTTATCTGTAGCCTTGGTCCCTGAGAATGAGCAATGCAGAAAGCAGTTGTAATGTAATACTAAGCTGATGAGAGGTATATTGATTTTTACAGCAGGTGAAGATTATGCAAGAGTAGCCTCTAGCATTGCTTGTGGAGCAGGGTAAGGAACTGTCTAATTTTTTGCCTGGTTGTGACAATATAGATTTTTTTTTTTAACACAAGTCAGCAAAACTACTGTTCTACAGACATTATAGCAGGTTGCTTTAGCTTTTGATTTCCGGTAACATATCTTGACAATTTTGCTATATCTAGGTCTTCTTTTTTCCTGGGGAATGAGCATGTTGTTTATTTGCTCTTGTTTTTTAGAAGGAGAAAAGAGGGGAATGTAGTTTTATTTTTAGTTCATTGTGGGCATCTTGTGAATATTTCATTTTCCCTTGTCCATTTGGTATACTTCTGTGATGGTCTGAGAACGGAAGAAACTCATTTTACCGATGGCATCTCAGTGGTTTATTTCCAGAGAACTTGAATTGCTGGATAGTGGAGGTGGGAGGAAGAGGAAGGCAAGGAGAGCCAGGCACATTCCTTGTTCTAGCTTTTTCAACTCCATTTCGTTTAAACTTAAACTTTTTCCTAAACTGCCCCTCCTGCAGAACCTGTTATTGAAAATAGTGGGGAATTTGGGCTCCTATTTTCATTTATGACTCAGCGAAGTTAACAGACTGTGTTAAATCACTGAAGCAGCTTTGATGTGATTTCCTGTGTGTGTGCGGGAAGTGGAGAAAGCCAAACCTATTACGTTACACATTACTATTCGAGGTAAAATAGGTGTTCGCTTTAGTCCCCACTTCCAAGTGCGTGTATCACCCCCATCTGCTTTCATTGCACTTACAGCGAGAACAGCAGAAGCAATGGTTTTAATCCTGTGGTTAACACAGCCCTCTTTGGGAGAGCAGTATTTACAGGTGCTGCAGAAAATAAGTTTCCCTTCATAGAGGCAGGGGGAGGAGGCTGGCGCTACAAACAAGCGCATCCTCAAATAAAACTACCAACCTCTGCAAAGGCTCCTGATAGGCTGCCACTGACCGCTTGGGCTAGCACTGGCCCTGCTCCAACCGCCTTGTTCTCTAAAGGTGCCCCGAGAGGGACTTACCCTCCAGCCCCGAAGCGGGCGATGCCTCCTTACCCGTACCAGAAAGTGCCCGGCGCTGCTCATCGGCCGAAAGGGAAATACCTCCCCGGTTTGGAGCCATAACTTGCTCTGTCGCAGTTATTGCCAGCTCTGACAGGTTACTGTGATTTACTTAGTGGGTGCGAGCGGGGCTTCTGCATTGTCCTCATGGTCGGTGGCGAGCGCAGCTCTGCCCTGCCCATTTTCCAGTGGCAGCTACCTAGAATCACAGAATTCTACATTGTGTGCTTAGACTTTGTTTGCCCGGTTCGGGAGGCTGTTCTCCTTCTTAGCAGCTCTTTCCCCATTGAGGTTTACAAGCAGGTTGAGAGGCTGAATCTTAGCAGTCTGTTTTTTTAAAAAAGATCAATATCTACAGTGTGAGACACTAGTACTGCAGGGTCCAGATTTCTTAGCCTCTCGTTCAGTATGCTCCATTTTGTCGTTCTTCAAGTATCCATGGGAGATACATATTGTAACTCTGGTGAAATCAAAATCCGGTATGCAAAGACATCACAAGTAATGTTATCCCTGAAGAAGGCTTTTCTCTTTTTTCCTTTGGTTATTTTGAGGAAAATGCTGCTCTCGTGGCACCAGCTGGCTGTTTATCTCTGTAAACCTTTTTTTTTTTTTTTTTTTTTTTTTTTTCCTGCTGTGAATCAGGATATACGGTGAAATTTTCTGTAGCAGAGGGAAGCCGGCAGTTGGGCGTCTGTTAATAGCCTGAAAGTAACTAATGAGGATGTGCAGTCGGAGCGATTGATTGAATAGCTGCAGTCCTGTGTGTTTCTTTTTCACTTGCTCGCTGGCTGGCTTGCTCTCTGCAAGCCGTGGGAAGGGAGGGGGAACGGAGAGACCCAGCTTTCTCTTAAGTGGAAGTAGCACGGATCCCCAGGGCCAGGCGGCCAGAAATGGAAGTTTAAGCTGCATCTGTCTCTTGAAAGGAAAATGGCAGGAGTCAAAATGTCACTGTCTGGAGTCACGGCTTACTCCTTTAAGATTCAGAAGATAACAATGGACTCTCTGCTAGGAAGTGATTTTTTTCCTTCCCCATGTTGGGGGATGTTTTGTGAAGCTGGATTCCTCTAAGTCTGGTGATTGAGCTGGAGATGGGCAGCAGTTGTGATAAAGGTATCTATATGTATATATGTATCTAGCTGTATATAAAAATGCATATGTGCACAGTGTATGTGTTTGTGTAGAGATTTTTTAATAGTGTGTATGCTTTATTATGCTAGTATTTATACCAGAAAAAGGTAGAAGTGTATCTTGTATGAATATTTGTGCTCATCAGATCCGCCTGCATGGATTTAAGGTGCCAAAGTCGTATCTTAGTAAGGTCATATTGACAGAATGAGAAGAAGTTGACCTATTTTTTTTTTATCTGCAGAGATATATATGTCATATTACTGGACAGTTATGAGTCTTCTGCTGGTTGCGTGGTTTGAGCAAGTAGTGTGATATATAAGACCGAACTTTGACCTTTGTCAAAATGTGTTCAGCTATGACTAAAATTGAGCTTCCCTGAGTCTTGATTTTAGTTATCTGTTAATTAATGCATTGCTTCTGAAAACAAAATAATATTAAAGCTCTCTGGATGCTATCTCACAAACAGCAATAGAATACTTAATATGTTTGGGTATTGATCTTTACCAGCATTTTTTTATTGTAATTGCCTATTGCCTATAATCAAATCAGATTCACAACCTTAAATCTGTCAATGAAAATTTCACTGTAATTTAGGAAGTAAATAAGATTTAGAAAAATAGGTGAGTGTAATTCAGCAGTTTAGTAATGCACTTGAAACTTTGCTGAGGCATCTGTCCTATCGAGCATAAAACCTGACTATTCCCCACCCCCCGGCACCCATTCATCTTCTTTTTCTTCTCTTCCTTAGAGGTCCCAGCAGAGAGATCTCCTCGCAGGCGGAGCATCTCCGGGACCAGCACCTCTGAGAAAACCACCTCCATGGATGCTTCGAATACTTCTCCTTTCAAAGTGCCAGTAAGTGTGCTTTTCCTGTAAAGGAGGAATTTTTCTCACTGAATAGGAGGAGGAGATTAAAATATCACAGTAGAAAACTAAGCTATGAATGAAAAAAAAAAAACCCACAACCAACTAGTATTCAGTTAATATTTCCAATTGACCAAGAGCTATTGCTATCAGCTGTCAATTATCAATGAGATTTCTGGTAGATCTGTATCTTGCTTATTTTCATTGCCTTGATCTGAAGTTGTGAATAGTGAAACATCAGTATTAATGTGGGCAGTGACCTATATAAATACTTTTGAAGTTGCCACGAGGGATTGCATTACATATTCAATTTTGACTAGAAAAAGAAGTTCTTTTAGGTTGGTGATTGCATGTTATTTTTCATTCATACCAGTGAAGTACATAGAAAATTGAAATGGCTTTATAGTTTATTCGGAAGGTGATGAAATTTCTGCAGGTGTGTTAGTTGCTCTTTAGCTTTTCAGTTTTTGTCATGAGTTTGGTTGGCTGTGAATCTGCTTGAGACTTTTTCAACTAGAGACCGTATTTTCTTGCTTGTGTCAGTCTTTGGTCAGTGTATCCAAGAGCATAAAGGCCTTTCTGTTATCAGACTGAGGGTAAGTGCTTCAAGTTAAAATGAGGTGCTTAGTAATGCTTTAACAATATTTGCTTTTGTTTTGAAATACCTAACTTGATTACAAATATTTTCATTCCCCTCTATATTTTTGGCAAGTAATCTGCCTACTTTAAAACCTGAGGACAAGCAGGAGAAGAATTATCTAGTGAACATTGGGGGGTTTTTTTTTGTCTATTCTCTATGTATACAAGTACCATTTCTGTTCCTTAGTGCGTATGTTCTTGCTTAGCTTATGATAGCAGTCATCTCTTATAAGCACGCTTCTATCTCGCTTTCGATCCAAATGTGTGTGAAACTTGGGTTTTGATAAAATCCTACATTGTATCATTTAAAAAGTAAAATAAAAAATCAGCCAAGGATTTGATGAGAGTTATTTAGATTATGAAAGGATTGAGGTTGGTCAGAGTGTACAGAGTATGTGATGTTTAAAGCAACCCGTAAACTCATGATTTACTGAAATTGAAAAGGGGACCAAGGAAGCAGTGAATATACTGGGTATCTGTGTTTTGTCCCTTTTCAGAGTCATAGAATAATATAGATTGGAAGAGACCTCCAGAAGTCTCTGATCTGTTCCCCTCTTCAAAGCTGGACCAACTTGTATCAGGTTGCTCAGGGCATTCTCCAGACAGGTCTTGAAAACCTCCAAGGATGCAGATTGCACAGCCTTGCTGGATGACCTGTTCTATTGCTTGGCTGTGCTCAGCATGAAAAATATTTCTTCTGTAAAGCCTTTCTTGTCAGAACAAAATTTGAACTTATAATATCTATTGAAAGACCACGAATCACATTTTCTTCTGGTTCAAAAAATATCTGTAGTAGCAGTAGCTAAAGCAGAATATATTGCTTAGCCTTGAGAAGAGAAAGCTTAGAGGGAAATCTTAGCAACATGTATGTATACCTGATGGAAGGGAATAAAGGTGACAGAGCTAGGCTCTTTGGACAAGAGGCAGTGAGCAGAAATTGAAATATGAGAAATTCCATTTAAGCATAAGAAGAACCTTTTTTTTCATGTGTGATTGACTGACAAACAGTGGAACAGGTTGCCTGGAGAGGTTGGGGAGTCTCTGTGCTTGGAGATAGATTCAAAAGCAGACTGGACACATGGTTCTAAGGATCTTGCTTTAGTTTACCCTGCTTTGAGCAGGGGGGGTAGACTAGACAATCTCCAGAGCTGCCTTCCCACCTCAGCTATTCTGTGAACTAACTCTATCACTTCAATAATCTGTTCTCTGGGTAACGCTTGGGGGAAAAAAGGGTTTTGGACTAGTTGCCTGTGAATTTATCACAAGAATATGCTGTTATGTCAAGTTCTGAGATTTTTATGCTCAAACCATGGTCCTCATGGTTCCAGGAGGGTTTCTGGAACTCTGAGAGCCTTCAAAAGTCATAGCTATTCTTGTCTTCCTATATAAGAAATTCTCTGTCTTCTCTCTTCATCTATAAGTAATTGCCCTAGCCTTTAGACGCGTACATACGTGGTTCTCATCTTTGTCTAACAATGTAAGCTGCATATCAGAAATATTTGATTATTATCTGTGTCTTTTATATGTCTCCTTTTTTTCTTTGTTCCTCATTTTTGTATATTTTTTTGATGTCGATCCTATCTTTTAAGTAATATTTTAATGTTTCTCTAATTCTTCTGTAATAGTCTCTGTCTCAGCTCTTGCTCTCTTTCAAAACAAGAACTTTGCAGAATGTTTTTCATTTTCTCTGGAGTGTATTGGGCTTTTAGGACTGGCAAATAGGCTCAGGAAGCAGTACGTGGCTGCCATTGTTGGGCATAAACCAGGAAACAAACCTTGTGCCATGTTTAGCTGGTATTATGCTTCTTTGTGCCTGGCCACCTGTATACCCAGGAGTATAATGCACCCTCCTGTTTTTCTCATAGGGACAAGGCTTCTGGCTTTATAGGTTTTGATCTAAATAACCCATTTATATGCTGTTACTCCTTAGCAGGTTGTGGTGCAGGTGGAGGCTGAGATCACCCTGTTTTAAAACATGTCAACTTTGGATCTGTTTAAAAAGGGCAAGCTGCAATTAGAAGTCACATTGCTTAAGAACACAGATTGAGCACAAGCCAAAACTTCTGAAATAAAATACTCTGCTGACTTTGTGGATTGGCACTCATCTAATAGGTGAATGATAAGATGGGGAGGAATCATGCTTCTTCATTTGATTTGTATTAAGAATTTCCCAGCTATCAGAAGAAGGTAAGATGACTTGGGTGCCTTATGGAAGTCTCAGATCAGTGATCTGAGAAGAGCTTCAAGTGAAGGATGTAAGGGGTGCCTATAATAGCTTTATATTTGTGTGTGTTTGTGAAGTTGTTTTTACTTGATGGGGATTTATTGTACATACAAAGGGAATTAATAATACGAGAAATTTGCATTTCTGTTTTTCCAAACATTGACACCTACAGTATAGGTTGGAGGGTTATGGGCAGCTGCAGTGTAGTGCTGTCTCAGTTATTCTTCCTGTGGACCTGACTCTGTGCCATACCTCTTCTGCTTGCTGCTTAGATTTCTAACAGAAAGCAGCTTAAGGCAGGGGACAGCTTAACCTTCTTCCATACTGATGGAAAATTATGCTGAGACTTTCATAATAAGTTGCTTTTACAGCTTTTTAAGTTTGCCTCTCAGAAAAGCTATTTAAAAGCTGTCTTCTCAATAGGACTGGCTTCCAGCATGTTCTGTGAAGGTTTTTTTCCTTTCAAATGCCCGGCAGTGGTACTCACTCAGAACAAGGCATCTGTTTTTTTTAATACTGCTAATTGGCATTTGTTTAGCATCTGGAATTTTGATTCATAACAGCATAATGGCCTTTAAGCGAACATTTCCTTGACGAGATATTTTTTAAGTAGTCTCTTCAGTGGCAGTGGTCAATAAAGGATTTATTTTAAAGGGCTGACGTGTAAAGTTCAGGACATTTGCCTTCCTACCTTCCACACTGCATGTGCACTGGATGAAAAGACTTATGTTTAAATTCACTATTGTGTGAAAGTAGAATTTCAGTAGTTATCACAGAATTGTTGGAGTTGGAAGGGACCTTCTAGAGATCATCTAGTCCAACTCCCCTGCCAAAACAGGGTTGCTTATAACACATTACTCAGGACTGCACTACTATAAATGTACTCTTTATCAGGACTTTAACCAGTACATGGATCAGCATGTGTATCGTGTTTGTTCTGGTTATCTCCCGCCAAGGGGAATAAAGCAGATTCTCATGATGCTGACATTGCACAGCACAGGGAATTCTTCTTCTTTCCCATTTCCCCAAATATTCTTGTCTGCAATTAAAACATTAGTCTCCATGAATGTTCAGTGGCATTAATTGCCATTTGGCAATTTCTAGGAGGAATTGAGAGAGAACGGAAGAGCACAAAAAGTAGGAAAACTGAGATGAGATGAGGAAGTGTGTGTGTGTATATGTCTGTCTTCTTGCATATAGACAGATGTGTGCTGTTTATAGATATGCATATGTAGGAAAAATCATATTTTTAATAGTGAATATTATTTGACTGAACAAATAGTAAGGCAGACGGAACTGGCTAGAAGTAGGTATTGTGACACATAGGTGGGCGAGAAACCAGCTTTTCCCTTCCCACACACACTATGTCCTGGCAGAGTGTCTCAGTGCATCCCGTTCCCTACTGTTGCACTGTTGAGCCCTGGTAGCACTGTGACAACCTACCATATTCTCTGATTGCCCTTGGAATTGAGAAACCAGGGTAAATATGAGGTTATCAACATGTTCAAACCTCCTGCAGTAGAGAGGAATTGCTAAACTGCTCTTCAGACTCACATTGTGCTTTCCAATTTTGGCTTCTTTGGAGTAGGGTTTTAATGTGTTGTTATTACAAATAATATATGATTCATCTATGTATGCTGGCTGTTAGAAAAAAAAAAAAAGGATGAGAAAGAGGCAAAGAAACAAGTGCAAATGAGATTGGAAAGCCAGAACACAATCTTCAAAGTAAATAAAATTATTTTTATAGGAACCCTGTGTGAAGATGATGGGAAGACTGATACAGATTGTCTTCCTTCGTTTGTTTCTAGTCAAGAGTATAATTGGATCTATAGAAATACTGTCTGCCTCTTTGCTCTTTAAGAGTACCTCTAAATGGAACAGAAGACAATGCAGCCAACCTAAGTGAAGGTCAAAGCTTGATGAGATCTCGCGGCTTCCCAGCCTCATCTTTTATGCAGTCAGCAAGATTGTTGTTTCTCCAGAGCACTGCTCTGCTACTGTCATGCTGCCAGGTTAGGACAAGCCTGATCTTTTCTGGCCATGTGACCTGATGGCATACAAGTACATTAATTCTGTGTCAGCGCCAATGCAGAGATGGGATTGTTGATTTACATTTGTGTGAGGCATCGTGGCATCCTTCATGAAAAACTGGATGTGCTCAAATCTGTCCTCCCTGTTGTTAAGATTAGCATTTTTCTTTCTGCTTTCCACCGTTATCATAACACATTTGTTAGAATCTGCTTTGTGTTTTTATCATTTGCCTGTGATGTGATGGCTTAGGTATCCTTGCTACAGATGTTTTTGTCAGAAGGCATAAATGTGTGATTGGCTACGTCCACAATGCTCACCAAGTTCTCATCTGAATTCTGGGTAATACTGTTCATAGGCTCTATAACCTTCACCATATCTTTCTGCCAAAGCAGATTTGTTCATTACATCAAACTTTAGAGTTGAATCAGATGATGGGTATATTCAGTCTGTGACACCGGCTGGTGGATCTCAACACTTTTCTCTAAGTCCCTTAAAATGAAACACTGGTCACATTCCTGTCATCCTTGATTTAGTATTATTTAAACATGTACCTAATTCTGTTCTTCACCTCCAAATCGTGGCTTAGTCAAGTTGTGCAGACTTTAATTAATGCATCCTCTGCAAATCAGTCATTCTGGCCCTTTTCTTGCTCTTCTGTTTTTAATTCTCTTCAATTGATTCTCCAAGTTCTGGTACTAAAGTTCACAGGAATGTGTGTTATCAGTTTCTAATTGTTCACAACCCTTTGTGTTATTTCTCTCTCCTCCCTGGCCTTTGCTTCACCTCCTAATTTAATACAGCTTGGTCTAATTAATCTTCTGTTTAACTTTTCTTCCAGATCACTAACGAAGATGTTAAACAGAAACAGTCGTGCCACTATCCCTACCACATCCCATTGGACCCTTTCTTCTACCTTGATACCTTATCACTTGTCATAATTACTCTTTTTAGATATCCTGCAGCCAGTTCCCGGGTTTGTGTTACTAGCTTTGACAAAGCTCGTTTCCATTAATTTTTCTAATTAGTATGTATGTTGTATTATCAAAAGGTATTCTGAAGTGTTGGGCTGCTTACTGGCTGTGTGCCAGGGGACTGAAGAGCCAAGGTCATGAAAATTATTGCCTCCTTCCTGACATGAGGGAAAGACAAAAATGCAGCCACTTGAGTCAGGGTGATGTAGGCTGGAGGCCATCACTTCTCCAAGTACTTCAGCTGCTGCAACCAATAACTGTTGTTTGCTTTAAATACTCTCATAGAATCAGGTAACCTGTTTTTTATAATATTTATTATTTATCACCATTGTTGTGTTGTTCTCTAGGCAGACTTATGACCTTTATTCCTTAATTCCTGGATACAGGGTTTTAAGGATGCTCTTTTACTTATGCTAGTGCCTGATGAGGACACCTCCCATGAAGGCTCCCAGGCTCTGCTCCCAGTCGCATCCATGCTAAACACCTTGCTGAACTGGGATCTGAAAAGCTGTAGCTCTCCCTGGCTATCGGGTAGCTCTAGTTTCTTCATGAATTTTTTAGTATGATTCCCAGTGACTTGGAAATTTGATTCCTCTAGAACTTTTGATTGCATATCATGCAGAGTACATGCAATCTTATGATACAACTTATTAATAGATACATTATCCATGTATTCTTATTGTGATATCCTCTCCTTTCCTTGGTTTTCTTATTACTGTTCCTAAACTTGTTCATCCTACTCTGCATCCCTCCTGTGGCAGCAGACAATTTTTCATTGGAAAGTTGAAACTGTTATCTGTCCAAATCTGCAGTGCTGTCCCATCAGGGGAAAAATATCTTCCTGATCCTTGCTGTTGATCAGCTTGTGTCCTGAAGCATGATAATTGCTCACTCTTGTTATTTTTAAACCTGACTAATGCAGCTACATATGTTATTCTTCCTTATATAAACACATAATCCTTTTTTAATCTTGCTGAAAAAATTTGTCTGTATAATATCTTGTGGTAGAGAATTCTACAGGCTGATTTATAGAGGGCATTAGAAAAGGTCCCCTGACAATCAGCTAAATGTGCTGCCTCTCATGTTAAATTGTGCCTTAGTTTTCTTATGTAACGGAGCACATGAGGAGCTTAGTTAATTTCTATTCTATTTGTTTTATACATCTATAATCCCTTCTTGCTTTTGTTTCCAAAATAAATTGTCTTTAAAACATATAATTTGTAAATCCCCCTCTTGTCTGCCTTTAATCAGTTTATACTTCTGGAGTTTTGTTTTGTTCTAGCTTTCTTGCTGAGATGAGAAGATCAGAAGAGAGAGGTGCATTAGCGTGAAAGCTATGGCAGATTTACGTAATACCACTTTACTTTTATTGTGCTTTATCCTTCGTTTTATACATTCAAACATGCTTTTATTGCTGTCTGCCTGTGGACAAACCACCTCTTCAGTGACATAGCACAGGCTTTTTTGATGAGTTGATGGTGGAATTTGATTGTTGTAAGTAACTGTCTTGTTCTTTACATTACCACCAAGGTGGATGCATAGTTGTTTTCAGCTGCTTTTCTACTGTGCAAGTAGCTGAGAGCCTTTTCAAAGGCAGTCACTGCTAATATTTTAATAATGAGTGTTCCTGGGCTCATAAGAAAAGTTCAAGTCCTTGGTAGTTATATTGAGGTTTTGTTGTTCTATGGAGGATAGTAAACTCTACCGTGTTTGCTTCTAATCCCTGGAATATTCTGCTAGTTCTATCTTTCCATTTTATGACCTGGCTATCTTCCCCTGCTTCATTGCTTCCCACAGCTTTACAACATAACTGGCACAGGAGAGCATTTTCACTTGGCTACAATTTTTATTTTTTTTTTCCTGATAGCTGCTTGAGAGCAACTTCAGAAATAAAATGCTTCATGTACTAACAACACCCAGTAGTTGGGAGGCAGTTCTGCTGCCATCCATAGTCACTGGAGTGTTATCTTTGTACCCATCCAGTCCTTCCCTTCAGAGAGAACAAGTCTCATTGCTCTCTAAATGAAGTTTCCCACCTGCTGTTATTAATAATGCATTAGTGCTCCTCATCGAGAATTATAAATGTTCAAGATTCGTTGCAAGCCTCCAAAAGGCAATGTGTTTGTCCCCAGAAATACCTAATGCAGGTAATGGTGTTGCAAACCACAGCGGTGTGTATTAGATGAACCTTCATTGTTGCCCACTTTACCCTGGGTTTTGTGCTTTGAAACTCCTGCTAATACCATTGCATTTTATCAATGGATAATTTGTGTGATAGCTATATATAGTTTTATTAGTTTGTGGCTGAATTAACCTTTCACTTTCAAAACAACAAAGACAACAATTATGCATGGGGTCATCTCTCCAAAATGAAGACTCTGTGTGCCTGTAGGGAGCAATAGTCAGAGTTGCGTAGTTCATACTTGGTTTGTCTTGGTCTGAATTTGTTGGGCAATTCGTGTGCTGCTCTATTGCAATTAAGGACAGACAGTTTCATCTTTAGCACGAAGTGAGCATTTCCTAAATCCAAAGCTGTCCCGAACAACCACCGTCCCTGAGTTTGAAATACTTGGGGGTCAGAGTTTCTTTACCTTTGCCATTCAACTATGGAGGGGAGTTACAAAAACCTGCTGAATTCATCACTTCTCCTGTAGCAATTTATTCTTGGCAGAGTGAGAAAGATGAGTTGCTCAACTTCCAAATGAGATGAATAGAATTCTCAGGATTGAGTTATTTTTAGAAGTTGTATCATTGGGGTTTCTTCTCCCAGTGTTTGATGCTTTTGGCTGAGATGATGAACCTGCTCTGAACCCGTTCCACATGCCTGATTGAGTGTGTGCTTGTGTGCTCGTGCTCTCTCTCTCTCCCCTCTCTCTCTTTTCCGTCCCTGTTCCCCTAAACCTGTGGTTCTGAGAGGAATTTGTTCTGAGCTTTGTCCCATTAGGTGTGGACCATCAAATCTGTCTTTCGAGGGCTTAAGGCACAATTCTTTTACAGTTTTTCTCTCACTTGACTTCTCTTAAAATACTACATTTAGACCATACTGGTCTTTTCAAATTGCATCCTAGCTCATTTATCCAATTTTGTACTTTTTAAAATAAGGACATAGTCTCACAATTTCTGGCAGTTTGGGTAATAAGTTTACATCTTTTTGTCTGAGGGTATTTGTTTAAGCAGTAAAATTCTCATTGTTTTTAAAAATGTTCCATGATTATTCTTAAAGCTCAGACACATCATTACATTTAGGCATAAGAACCAAGCAGTGGTGTGTTTTCTGTTGAAATAAGTATTTAAAAGAAATGCGTAGACAATAAGAAAAATAAGGGTGTTTTTGTCTTTTTAGTGGTACAAGCTACAGTTATTAGCACTGGCAGGGATTTCTTCTCTATAGAAGAAAAAAGAAATAAAACATTCAGTTAAATGGTAGTGTTGCAGATAGAAGTTTACTTTCCATGGCTACATCTTTTCTGTATCTGCATTCAGTATTTAAAAGCATTTCCTCTGGCAAATGGAAGTCAAAAAGCTCTGCTCAGTTCTGGCACATGTGAATTTTTCATGCTGCTCCCAGGTTGTCCATCTGTAAGCACTGGCCCTGCATGAACTGCCAACAAGGTGCAGAGAGAAAATATTGCAAATGTTTTCAAGTCTTTTGGGAATGACCAATAGGTACACCCTTTGTTTGAATAATTTGTATCCTTAAGTATGTTCTTTCCCTAATATTATTTTTTTCCCATACAGTCAACTCTGGATAGCCTTATTTAATCCCAGATAGCATATTTATTTAATTAGGGAATAGATTATGTTCAATTAAACCAAGAACATGTTTCATTAATGTTAAAGCAATGCCAATTTAAAATTGTGCATGCACACAAATGTGAATAATCACGGTCTCTCTCTAAGTGGGATTTGGAATGATTCAGTATAAATACTTTTGGACTCCGGCTGAACTGGGTCAGCTTTGTCTTCTTTGCCCTTAAGGGGAGAGAAACATGTTACTCCGTGTTTGCAATTTGAGTAACCTGCAAAGTACTGGAATGAAGCCAGAGTCCACCAGATCTGAATCCCTGTAGTTGGGTTTGTTACCTTTTATGCTGAGAGGTCAGAATATATGAAAGTGCCTTTGAAAGTGCTATATATCCTCTACTTGAATTCCAGCAATGGCCCCAAGAGAAGCCCAAGAGCATCTATTGATTACAGGTCTTTTTCAAAGGCACTTTTTCAATACCAGGACCAAGAAAAGTGCAGGAACATGGATAGAGTTGGAGTGGCACACACAGCTAAAGCATTTCTTCCCTTTTGACAGTACCTTTTTCCCCAGCATGTAGATTTGTGGGAGGTTTTTTGGCAGTATCTAGATATTAGGCCTTTTCCACTTTATTTTCTACTTCAGGAGAATATAGCAGCTTTTACCCCTGAGGAGCCTGCTGGCTGGCAAGTCTTGGAAACTGAAGGGCAGCCTTAAATGTAGCACTACCTTCTGACACAGAAAACAGATTTTTCTCTTCCTTTGTCCCCTGCAGCACTGTCCCACAGGGCATCCCAGTTTCTCTGTGCTGCCCATGGGCAGGCTCATGTCAGGCTCTAGCGTGTGGGTGCAGGTTGTTTCCAACTCAAGTATTTGGGAGAGGACAATCTGCATATGCTACAGGTCCTACATCCGGCATTGGGTATGAATAGGCTTTCAGTAATATACCACCTTCCAAATCTCAATGGAAGAGAGGAGACAGACCATCTTGCTGCATTTGCTGAAGATGTCATGGGTGTGGGCCTGAGAAACTGTGGATTTAGTGGCATTTTTTGCATTTGACAACTGAGCAGGACTCACTTGGTCATTCATCCAAAAAATTAGAGTGATAATGAGTGTGAGGACAGAGAGAATCCACCTTCCAGTGTGTACAGTGAGGGGAATTGTGCCATTTCAAGGAGGAGTGAATTGTGTGGAAGAAGAGGGAAAATCTGAATGTAAAGGCACCAAGAATAACAGAATGAGGAAAAGTAGAGGGAGATTGAAGGTTGTGCATGTTTAAAAGGAAGAGGATACTGAAAGTGTGGGCAGATAAAGGCAATTATGAGACTGGACAAGTGGTTTAGAGGTGCTTGATGTGTATGCCTTGAGCCTGACCAAATGCAAGCTTTCCTGTATTTTCTAACAGTCAACCTGGTATCCACTATGAGAAGAGAGTGATAGCCCTTTCCTTGGAATACTGCAGAATCGTAGAGTAGCCCAGGTTGGAAGGGACCAACCTGGTCCAACCTTTTCTGGGAAAGGGAGCCTGCATGTAATTTTGTACCACCTGTAAATAAACCTCATTTTCTTCCTGAAGTGGTGAAAGAGTTGGGAGACTTTTCAGACTAAAAGGTTACAGATAAAGGCATCTTTTGTTGTGATGGCCTAATTCTTACAAGTCTGAGAGATGAACAAGTCACATACTTCAGCCTGTCTGAGTCACCTGGAGCCAATAAACCACTCTTGCTTTGTCAGTGTTCTGCACAGGAAAGAACAGGAGACCTTGTTTGTCTCCAATTTGCTGATTGCAGGAGGCAGCTGTGGGCAACATCTGTCACCTGTCCCAAACACAGTTTGGGGAAGCTTGCCTTGCAAATGTGTTCCAAATTAGCTGTACTCCACTTCTGTCCGTGCAAAACATGGTGATGGGAGAGAGGGCTGGCCTCAGCTGTCTGTCACTGCCACTAGACCTTTACTAAAGTAAGGGTGTAGATCTGATGGTTAAATCCACATCAAAAGGACATTCATTTCAAGCAAATTCTACTAAACTATAACCAGTCTGTAATATTCTTAACAAATGTGGTTTCACTCAGGTATGTTTGGTTAAATCTTATGACAGCAGTGCACAGGGAGTACTGCTCCATACAGCTGCTCTGTGAGGGAGTAAAATAGATTTGGCCAGTAAAATGTTGTTTAATCCTGTTGGATTAAGACCCTCTGTATTTGCTTTGATCATGCCAAAGAATGTATCGGTATGTCTTTCTGTAAGCCCTGGAAATATTTTGACACAATATAGTTTATTTAAAATGCTTATTGTGCTCAAAGTGATTTAAAGGACTATAGGAAAAAAACGAATGTACAGGTGTTGAAATGTTTCTGTGATTTGCCCACACATACAGATGCATGCACTCCTTTGTATATCAGTGGTCAGGCATACTGGTGTTACACTACTGGTAATACAGCAGGAGCTCTAGATGATATCTGCAAGGAGAAAACCATGAGGAGAGGATGAGGGTTTGTTTATCTGGGAAAGAAAAGGCTAAGGGATGATATAAGGCAGGCTGCTTCAATGGAGAGGGGAATTACAAAGATGATGGAGTCAAAGTTTTTCCCCTAATTGGCAGATGCTATAATGAGGCAGCAGCTGCAGATTGCTGCTTGGAAGGTCTTTATTGAGCAAAGGAAGATTTGTCTCGCTGGAAGGGTAATGCAGCACTGGACTGAGTTGCTCGGGGAAGTGGTAAAATCTCCTTCACTAGAGGTTTCCGTGACTTAGCTAGGCAAAACACTGTCCTAGTGTTGGCAGTACACCCACATCGAGCAGGAGGCAGGCTAGATCATCCCCAGAGGCTCCCTCCAGCTAACATGTCCTTGGCCCGCAATTGTTTGGTGAACGACTGTAGTTTGGAAGACAAATTACTTGAAGATTTAGTATTTTCAGATCACAGGTAGACTTTTAAGTTGAATTTTTGTTTCAGAGCAATGCCAGGATTGGTATCTACAGTCACTAGTATGTGAAATCTTTTTGAAATTTCAATCCTGGCTAGTGAGACTATTGACATTAGAAATTATTGTAAGACGTATCTGCTACATCTAAATTAAAAAGGACAACCTGTGTGTAACTGGGTGCAATAGGAGCTCACAATAAAAGACCTCTTATACCCTTAATGTGTCCAAGAATTAAAAACATGTTGTGTAAAGGGAAGACAGGAACAAATACTGATATCTAAGACTACTCCTTATTAAATGTTAATTGTGGGGTTTTGAGTCTCTTGTATAATAGTTGGAATTCATTGAAGTGCACCTGTAATGTGAGTTGTGCTAATTATTGCAAATTGAAGCTATCACATACTGGAACTGTCATTGACAATGTAGCCCTGCCTTTCTTCCTGCTCAGAGGAATCCCAATACGGCACGTTCTGTAATTGTTGTCAGCGGGAATCACTGCTGAATTTGGACTCGGTGACAGTGCATTGATTGATTTATTACTGGCACTTTCTCCATTTCACTTCTGCAAATTCTTATTTTAGGGCTTCTTCAGTAAACGGCTGAAAGGGTCTATCAAGAGGACAAAAAGTCAGTCAAAGCTGGACAGGAACACGAGTTTCCGTCTCCCATCTCTCCGCAATGCTGATGACAGGTAAGGTTCAACGCATCTCCCAAAACAATCTTTCCTTATCCAGAGGCACTTTGCAAAATCTACATGCAGTGTGCACGTGCACTCACAGTTTGAGAGCAAGGAGGGGGATTCATTGTTCAGGTTAAGCAGAAGGACTCAAATACCCTTTTCTGCATCTGTTTCGAATAAGATGCAGACTGTAAATTTCATGATACAAAACCGTTGGATTGATCAGCTTTAGAGAAGTTTTCCTTGATGCATGCAATACTTATCCACAGACCAGTGCAGTGGCCAATATAAGGGATTATGCTGGTGCAGCAGATCAGTTCAGCTAGCACTGGCAAAGCAAAAAGACATACAGTGCAGTTCAGGCACATTAAGAATCCTTGATAATGTCAGTCGATTGTTTAGTTACTGCAGTGTTATACTACAACGAACAGATGGTCTGTTTTGCAGAAAACTGGGAAAGTCAGTAACTTCTGACCATCTTAGTGCTCCATTTGGTATATTCTTGCTTGTTTAATTTCTGGCTGGCGTTTCAGACACAGAATGGATTGTATATGAGGCAAGCAAAAGCTCATACACACAGTTTTCCCTAACTATTTGTAAAGTCTCTTGATTGTTTTCATTAAACATTACTGTGTGTTACATTCCACAGCAGCCCAGCAGGAGAACTAGATTGAGGGAAAAATAGGTTGCCCTGTACTTAATGCCACGGCAGGCTTCTGTGATTTTACATTGTTTAGTGCATTTTCCCTTCTCCTTTAACTGAGTTGAATTCATTAGTTGTATCTCCCATGCTGTGCTGCTTCAATCAATGGTGCTATCTTCCGCATCCAAAAATCAGCATCATAAAATCATGGAGATAGCATGGCTTCGGATGTTAGAGGTCTTTGTAACTTCAGGAGTTACAGGAAAGACTATGATGTGGCTAAGGACAATTAGCAGTCTGGATGATCCTATAGTCATAGTAATGTCTGCCCAGTCTGTTTTGAGTCAAGTTTTGTTATAAATCCCTATTTTCAGTGAGTTGCAACATGGCTATAAAAAGCAACTCAGTGAGCATAAGCATGTTAAATAATGACACCATGTGATAAAGTACCTGTTATTTTTACTGTTGTTTGTAAGTAACTTTGCTTGAATTTTTGTAATGCAAAAATCTCTTTGCCTTAAATAACATATTTGTCTTTGGTCTTACCACGGTACTCATGGTAAATATGGACTGATGATACTTCTTTTTGCAGTCTACGGGAAATGCTGTTGTTCTGGGAAAGCCAGTAAATTTATCTTTGGTTTGAGACATGGTATTATGCACAGCAAAGCCACCTTCTCTTGAAAACCAGATTCCCCTCTACTCCCTCCCAGTGTGGGCTTGAATTGTCAAGTAGACCTGAATGAAATGTGGCTTTTCTCTGATTGCTTGCAAAGCATAAAATCCAATGCATGTGGTGATGGCATTAAGCATAGCTGGTCTGTTCTGTCAGTCCTCTCTAGGCTCCTTGGCATGGATTTAAAAAGGAGGGTCCAGGATGATGAACTGAGAAGTTCCAGTGGAGGTCTGGGGGACAGACCCCTGGCAGCCCAATGGTGTGCAGGATGTTAAACAGGGACAACCTAGTGGTTGCTCTTTGCTTTCAATCTGGTCACCCTCCTCCTTTGGCTGCTCCACTAGCCTTATAGCAACGGGCTTACAAGTGTAGGGCAGGAGACAGGACAGTGTTTTGGGGGGTCTTGTGACTCGATGCGGTCACTTGCTACTAATGGAACAAAGCATTTTTGATAACCAGTCCACGTGGTCTTCCTCCTTTCAGAGGTATGTGTGCTGAAGTGAACAGAGGGCACAGTTTGGAGGCAGGGGAGATCGTTTGAGGGTAGCCAAGCTATGTGTAAAACAAGGTGAGCTAAAGTTTATTTGGAGATAAATCTTTGCAGAAATGAGTACTGCTGTTCAAAAGCACGAGCCTCACCTCAAGCTGGTTGAAACCTCGTGCTGTAGGTGAGGGTCACAAGTTGTTGATATGCTTTTCCAAAAAGATCTTGACAGCACTACTCAACCTTGTTGTTACCTTTTGTTGGAAAATTGATGGTTTAATGCTGTTTCTTTTTGCATTTGAGGTTTAATCAGACAATGCACTGATTGAATATACCAACTTTGAAAGTTTATGATTACACAGACACTTTTCTAGTGGTCAGTTCCACTGTAAAGTGAAACTTGCCAATGATTTCTCCCTCCCTCAGAATATATTTCACTCTGTATCTAAGGGTACCTGAAAAATGCAAGTGGTGGGTAGAATAGCAGGAAAAACAACTTGGAAACCATGTGGGAATGAGGCACTGAAGATGAGGAGCAGATTAGTATACTGGGAAGAGATGGGCTGGAGGAAAAAGGAGGCTAAAAAAGATTGATTTGTGTTGTGTTTAGAATTATGCTGTTGTTTGGGATTTTTTCCAATGGGAAAAATCAGGGGCAACTGTTTCTGCATGAAAGAAGATATCACATAGCAGCTGACTCTTAATTCATGGGAGGGAATTGCCATTCTCTCACCTTCTGCTCTCCCTGCTTTCTTTATGAGTCTCGATCTGTTGCAGTAAAAACTTTTCTGTCCTACCCTGGTGAGTCAGCCCTTTCCCATTTTAAGCAGGTGGTGTTAGGTGATGTCATGGTGTTATACAGGTTTTCAGGGCCAGGTTGACTGATAGCATCTACCTTTTCTTGCTCTGACAAACATAGGAGCCTTGTCTTCAGAGAAAATACCATATAGCTTTATAAATTAAAACCCTACAAGGATTAGAAGGAAGTAGAGGCTGCTGTCATGTTGCTTTTCTCATGCTTTTGAGGTGTTTGGGTCCTGTTAAGAAACAGGAGATGTTTATAGATAAATACCTGTAAAAATAAAATGAAAGATTAGTTATCCCAGTGCACATCAAGATTTGGGATGCTGTAACACTACATGCCATTCCAGATGGTGACAGAAGATTGGCATACTGTAACACTGCATGTCATTCCAGATGGTGATAGGATAGGTGATAGGATAGGTGATAGAATAGAAGGATTCAGGAATGCTGTCAGACAAGAGGTCAGCAATTGGCCAACCCAGTGTGACTGGGTTAGTGGATGGGGAGAGGATAGAGCTGTGCTGCCCCTCCAGAAATGAGCCCACCATGAGTGAGCATCCGAGTGCTCGTAAATCCACAGCCTCTCAGCCTCTATCGCTTCAATTGCTCGAGGTTCAGGTTGTTTGCTGGGTAGTCTCTTTTACTTGAAAACTCATGGTTTGTCTTCATAAGGTGCTAACATGAGAACGCTTAGACTCTGCTTGGTTGTGGCCTGTGCCAGATGTGAATGTCAGAGGTGTGGCCAGTCCAGCATTTCACCAGGTTATCAACAGCTCTCACCATGAGACTCTCTGGCACAGTGTTACTGTCATCTTTCACAGCTTTTCCAGCCTGTTTCCCACTGCATTCTTTGAGCTTTTCAACGCACACATTTATCTCTAGCATTTTTCTCAGTGTCAGTAATATATAAAACATGTAAAAAAGTATGAGAAAAGATTTAAGGAAAATTACATTTGGAAGGAGACACCAAATATTTTTAAATTTGCGGTCAGGAATTTGAGAGTATTTCCAAGTGAACCAACAGTCCTCACCTTGGTTTTGTTTATGGTGAGGGAACGAAAATGGTTGAGACTGGCTGCGTATGGTCTCAGTGACTGCAATAAAGCTCAGCGGACAGCTGGGAGGGTTTTGCCCTGTTGGGATTTACTGCCACGTGGGAATCCTCCTGCTTTACTAAAAGTCATTTTATGGCATTATCAGATAGTTGTAGACGAGCGCAGGATCCGTTGTGTGCTTGCTCAGAATGGGTCCTGGCAGGTTGCAGGGAAGCGAGTAGCCATGGCTCTGGGGTTCATGGTGAAACGGTATCGCTGCTCAAACGACAGCTTTTTCTACTTTCGGTGAGTTCTTGCTCCTCCCTCCCGGTTTCTTTGCATATGAAAATAGCACAGCTCGTATAAATAATAGAAGCAAATCTTGCCCTATTTTTCATGTTCATTCATTCATTCGAATTTAATGTTGGTTTTCAAGAAAAGGTGGGTGATTTTTATCCTGATTTAGACATAAGGATAAAAATCCGTGTTACACAATGTGTTACTAAGATTTGACTCACTCGGAGCTCGTATTCATTCAGCATATCTGTTTCTATCTGCTTACTGGAGTATGGGGAAAAGGAGAAGTGGTTTGTTTCTGGAGAGACGTCTCACTCCTGTTTTGGTGAAGCTATTTCTTTCAGCTAGCTTTTTTTTTCAATCCTCAGTTTGTTTGTTTTTCAGTGAAAACTGAACAAGACCTCGATGTTAAGCCTATTGTCACAAACCTTCACGTTGGTGCCAGCCTGCTCTGTCACACCTGCAAGCTCAATTGACCCCTTTATAAAAGCATACTTCTTAATGGCTGATGCTTTTCTGTGAACGCTGGCCTCCTCCCCATAGCATTCACCTATAAATCACTTAGCGGCGAAACAAAACTGAATTGGTTAGGCATCTCTGATCTGGCAAAACAAAAGAATTTGAACCATTAATAGCAGAGAATAAGGTTGCAGTGGAGGGAGGAGAATGGTACCACAGTGAAATTCAGCAGCCTGTTTGGCTGCGCCGTATGAGGTATCTGTTAAGACAAGCTGGGATCTGTAGGGAGAGCAGGCAGGTAGGGAAGGGTTTTGCAAAGCCAGGATTCAAACAATGGGGCTTTGGGTAGGGCCTTGCAAGAAAAGACCAGAATGTCAGTGGAAGGCTAAAGCAATAGGCTCAGAAAAAGTCAGCGTTTAATTGCAGCTGAGTAGAACTTGTGTCTAAATAAGCTACCCAAAGTTTCTGATTTTTTTTTTTTTTTTAAATAAAATAAAATAATGAAACTGGTAGGTTAGACTTGTAGAATTGTTGACCAAGTAATAGGATGTTCTGCTAATTGGCAGTTGGAAAACTGAGCAGGGTGTGGTGCCGGCGAAAGGACCGCTTGCACGGGGAAGCCTGACGGTGCAGCGCTGGGCAGAGCCAGCTCTGCTGCAGAGGGTGGTGTCGACGGTGGGGTCCAGTTCAGCAGGGCTGGGGTTCTGGAGAGCAGCGCTGAGCAGAAAGTTCACTGCAGTACGGTCCCAAGCTCTCTCCTGTGACTTTGCGAGTGGCTAAGTATTAAATTCCACTTTCTGATCTCGGGGAGTGTCTCTAAACACCCAGGTATTGTGCTTGAATTATTTGAAGCATGCAGACGTACAGCTCCACGTAAGACCAGTGGAGACGTGGCTTTAGCCAGGTGCTTAGGCTGAATGCAAAACTCTTTTCAGAATTCTTTGCCTTCACACCTCTTTGGTAAAGGAAACAGATTATGGGATTCCGTTCCTTGGTAGTTCATTTCTATATATTTATTTTATCTTTTGGATTATTGATGTCCACAGGCTTGTTTTTCGAAACAATATAGTGCTCTCCCTGGCAAATTCAGTAATTGAAAGTCTTTTGTGGTTTGTAGGTTGGCTTTTAAATAGGTCAAAATCAGCAGGAGAGCTTCATAACTAGAGCAATTAGGATTTTAACCCTTTAGCCTACAGGCCTTATAGACAGTAGAATGTAATAGGCTGCTGTGTGCCATGAGCGGCCACTGAAAGCCAGAGGTTTCTAGTTCATGGCTTACAACGGAGATCTTCCTGTAGTGGAAAATTACTGAATTATGATGTGCAAGGAGAGAGGGTCAGTTTGGGGTTGGGCCAGTGAGATGGTTTTGTTGAAGAGCTCTTTTTCAGTAGCAGTTGCATGCTGCTGCCAGGTCAGTGGTTTGGGGCATTGGCTGGGCTCTGATTTAGAAGGAGGTTATGCAGCTCTAAAGGCTAGTACTCCAAAGCATGTGAAAATTTTAGAATGTTCCTTGACATGGTCCTTCTCCACCTGCTTTTCCTATTGGAAAGAAATTATGGCAAATACCTATGTAAGAATTGTTTGGTGCTGTTGGTAACTATTTGTTCTGAACTTGTGTGTTGATCCTTTGTGATCTTTTTGTTGTATGCCATAGTAGATAGAAAGAGCAGCAGGAAAAAAAAGTTCATCATCAGAGGTTAATTATAATTTGAAACAGGATTTGTGTTGTTAATGGAGCTGTTTAGCAGAAACAGATTTGTACAAACAACCCTTCCCCCACCTTTTGCATGTGCGATCTTCCTGTTTACAGTAATCTGATTCTCTGAGATTACCTCTCTCTTAAGAGACTCTAAGCAATACTCATTTTACCAGTAGCTTCCTACCTAATACAGGAAAGACTCTGCTAATTCAGTCCCTTTGCTGAACGTTGGCAAGTAAGTTAGAGGCACCGGTTTATTAGCCAGCAAGCAATTTTTCTTCATTGTTACTTACAGCTGCAGCATATCAGATGAGGCTTTGAAGTGGCAGAGAACTATTATTTCTGTATAAATTATTGCCTATATTGACTGGGATGCTGTTGATTTAGGCACAAGTCAATGATTTGCTTTGCAGATCTATCGATAGATGAAATATATACCATGGTGCTTACCAATGCTTGTACTTGTGTTTGTAAATGCACGTGGCTGCATCTAACCAACAACTTTACGACATTGCTGTGGTGTTTGTGGATGATAAAGTGCCAATTCTAAGCCACTTAATCAGTTTATTGAGCTATTTTAAATATGGTAACTGCAAGGGATAGCTCGAACACATAGACATTTTGCTGCCCCCGGAACCTGAGTTAACAAAACTAACCGTGCTCCAGGTGACCTGCAACAAAAGAGAATGTTCAAAACTAGCTGGTTAGAGGAGCAATGAAGCAGAATAGATGCTACTGAAAGATTAAACTTGTGAGATGGGTGTACCTGCCTTTGCCCTCGCACTGTCCTCAAAGGCTGTTTGGAGGCATTCTTGGAAGATGCCTTGCTCTCTCCATTCTTTAACTATCCAGGTCTCATTAAATTCATTGTAGGAAAGGAAGAGGAGGGACTTCTGTCTTTCTAGAAAGGTTACCATTAACATGTATCCCCGTGCCTGCTGCAGCTGCTGGCCCCCCCTAATCTCCTTATAGGATGCTGCACCATGGCAACACGCACCCGGGAGCCTCTTCGTGTCACCCGTGGGGCCGGGTGGGAGCACAGCTGACGAGGAGAGAGATTTCTTCACCGTTGCGGCTGTGATTTTTCTTCTTGCCCCAGCATATCGGCCTGGCACGATGCTCATCTGAAATTTGTAACCTAAGGCTTGAGGAAGAACTCCTCTTGGACTTTTCGTGCCTTTCTCCCTCTCCCGGCAGGATTTATTGTCTGAGATGTAGCCCAGAGAATGAAGTTTGAAAGGAAGGGCTGTGACATGTGGCACCGCTATGATTTGGGGATGCACTGCTAAGTGGCTGTACGATTGTTTCATGTAGGTGGGCTTGATTTGTCTTATTCCAAGTGCAGCCTGTGCCTAAATGGGATTTGAAAAATCTCTTTTTGCTTCTCCTTTATTTGGTAATTATTTTTTCTTTCCTTCCTCTTCTCTCTCTTTGTGACCACTCCATGCTTTTCTTCTCTGACAAGGAGCTAAGGCTGGAGTTGGCTGCAGGTTCTCAGCCAGCTCCCTGCATCATGCACTGAAGTACTTTGTTAGAACTGGAATTGCTGAGAGTTTGGGATAGGGACAGAAGCCAAGTGACCTCAGCAGTGCTTTCTTGAGAGGAGAAATTAGAGAGGATTTTGCAGAGATGATATTAAAGTGGTGTATCATAGTGTGTTTATTTTAGACTTGCCCTACCTTAACTGCAGCAAGTGTTCAATTATACATGGCTGAGGTTTAGGTTTGCGTTGGTGCAGCTGCCGCTGTAACCTGTTATAACAAAACATGCACAGAGCAGCCAACGCATTTGTCCCAGTGCTGCTGGTTTGCATTTGAAATCAGTGTCTTTGTAATATCTCTCTGATGAAAGATTTTTGCTGCCTGCACCTAGGTCATTCAATTTATTAAATGGGAACAAAGTTCTCCCTTACTGTGTAATAAATCTTATCGAACGCAAATCTCCTAAAATACCTTCAGTGTTTCGTTTTGTACAAAAGAGCAGTCAGATGAACTCTGCTTGTTGCTTTACATGTATCCCATGTTTTTGTTAAGAGCCCCGTGGAAGTACTGAAGACAGCCTTAGAAATGCTGAACATGCCTTTTCCAAATGTGGGTTTTTTCCTTTCTTTTTCCCCATAGGATTGCTCAAGGGTAAGAGAAATTTGATTTTGCCAAGGTTACAAAAAATGAGGATTTTTTTGTATCAGAGATATGAGGGAATAATATAAACCTAATATTTTTTCAAAATTAAGGAAGCTGTTAGTGGTAGGTAGTTTTCACTCCTCCATAAATGCAGTTTTTAGACATTTTCCATTTGAAACTGAGCCTTGATACTGGGAATTGAATAAAAGAGGAAATGCTGTGAGGCCAACAGGTGAGAAAGCATTGTTTCAGGGCATTTCTTTGTGCTCAGTCACACTGGCTGGGTGTGTGGACACGCTTTCATGGATCATTGATTAGGCATAGGGACCAGTACGAGTTTCGGTATCTTCCAAAAAAATTCTGAACCTGACAGGTAAACGGCTCCTTTTCTGCTATGCTGGGACTTGATGCTCTTCCTTCTTGTTGGTCACCTCTGAAGGATTTGACTGAGTTCCAGCTAGAAGTAAAATAAGATGTGTGTATGCATCATGTTTGTCTTTTAAAGTAGAAATTCTAGTTATGCTGAAGTATTATATGACTTTATTGCAGAAGCTTATAGGCCAGGTGTCCACTCAGAGAAGGAACACAGGTGAAGCTGCTGTCACCTATAAATTGAGCATGTTTTACAGTGCTGTTTGACGGCAGAACTCCCTACTTTAATTGAATTGGGAGAATAAAGTAAGTGTTGAAATGCATTTTATATTGTTGCTGTTGGCTGCAAAAAGCTACACCATAGTGGAGGGAGGGATATGTCTTTAAATGGTATTCAAGAACTGGTGGAGACAAAGAGAAGACTGCCTTGATAAAAAGGTACTGTGAATTTGGGAGATGCCAGCTCTGGTAAAGCTCAAGGATTTGTAGGACAGTCCACTGAAAAAGAAAAGCAGCATGTGTTACAGGAAGTTAAAAAAGAATGGAAGTATCAAAAAATAAAAAAGGAAACTATTAAAACTGGAAGAAGCAGCTGAAGAAGAAAATGCAAGATTTAAATGTAGGTAACACTTGAGCATTGTGAAGTGGGGAATAATTTGCATATTTGACTTTTGTGTAAAGGCTTTGTATGTTGAAGAAAATCAGGTGTTTTACGGAGGATCATCTGCTCCAGTGAGAGTATCAATCTGCATTGGTTTAGAGATTTAGAGATCGGTGTGCTTTTTGCTGTTAACACATAACATTTATCCAGTAATCTAGACAGTAGTAAATATTTTCAGTAATATATATCCAAACCTATCTGTAGGGTTTCTTTAAATTTCAGGAGTTAAGTTAGGAACTTTTTTGGTTTGCCCCTTCTTTCACTGATGGCTCAGCACCTACAATTTCTAGCTCAGCACCTACAATTTCTGCGTCAGTGGGAATGGAATTTCTGGGGCTCATGTAGGTGTATTTTTTCCTTAGGAGACTGGGATTATTGATCCATGTTATTTTTATAAGGTTTACAGACTAATTGTAGAAATTGTCATGCGTAAACACCCAAGTTGCAGCTTTCTCTGGGATCTTGCCAACTCTTTTGGTAATTGTGAGTAAAATAATCTTTCCTTTCCTGCTTGTTTCCCTACAGGTCACGTGGGCTGCCGAAGCTGAAAGAGTCCCGTTCCCATGAGTCTTTACTGAGCCCAGGCAGCGCCGTGGAGGCCCTGGATCTTGGGTCAGAAGAAAAAGTCTTTGTCAAACCACTACACAGCAGTATCCTTGGACAGGACTTCTGCTTTGAGGTAATGAATGCTCTCCAAACACACAGCTGATTATATGCTGTCGGTCGGTCTGAAGCCTTGCAGTAAGTATGCTGCTCTGTGATTTGGTAATTGGAGAACAGATCAGCAGCCACTGCTATCCTGAGGTTTGGGTGGGGGCTGTCTAACCAGCATGCCATTTTGAAGTCCTTGGGGCTAATGGCATCAATCACTCAATGGAGAGAAATCTTTTTCAATTACCGTGTCTTCTAATTGCAAAATCTTTTTAATTTGTTAAATATCTGAGTGTTTGTAGTTTGCGTGCAAATGTATAGTTCAAACATACTATTTTCGTAAGCTGTGTATTCATCCTCTTTAAATTCACTTAAATTTAGAAAAATGCCATAGCTCAGACACATGATTTCCAGTCAGAGCACCCTTCCATTAGCTCAGCACATTTGCTGAAGGAGAAGCTTCAGTAACTGCGGATGTGTCCATTGCACCACGGAGCAAGACGCAAAGATCCTCTTGCCGTTTCAGCCCAGGCTGCAGTGCAGCACCACATGGTTCTTTGCTTTGTTTCAGGAACAGGCTGGTTGTGTGAGCACAATTCTTACCTCGCAGGACCAACAGCATATTCACATGTGTGGGAGTTGGACTAGATGATGTCCCTTCCAACCCCATGTGATTACGCGTGCTATTTGGATGTGCTAAGGCCGTCGTAATCTGTCACGCAGGGGCGTGTGGCAGTCTGGCTTCAGCAGGATTAGTCAGATGCGTCTAAACTTCTGGAACAAAGATCTGTTTACAACCTGGAAAACTGCTCTGGCAGAAAACCAGCACATCAGGCCCTTCTCCCTCTCCTTCCCTTCTCCCTGCTTTAGTCTCATTCTTCTGGTTGAAAGCACATTCTGCCTTGCTTAGGTTTGGGGAGTCAAATGAAAAAACTGGCAACACTTTAGCTCTGAGGTTGTTGCGTCAAAGTGCTTTTAATTGTGTTCACAAATGAATAGAAAGAGTAAATGGAGCTTGTCAGGCCACATAAATGTGAAATAAACCAAGGTGGTTCCCCTCCTGCATGAAAGTGGAGTTGTGTACAGCATCTAGTGTATTCGGGGCCTCTGTATAGATCAGAGCACAGCTCCTTCAGTTTGTTTTAGACTGTTGCTGGATATGTGAACCCCTGGAAACTTTTGTGTTTCCTGAAGATGCCATTTCCAGTGTGTTTTGCCTCATATTAATACATTGTTAGTTCTGCGTGTCTTTACATTGTTAGTAACCAAATAATCTCCCTCTGGGACTTAATGGGGAAAACTGCAAGCATTTAATAGCTATGGATCAGTTAACAAATGTTTTTTTAAAACAATAAATTAACTAGTAGATTAAAGCCTTTTAAAATGTCTTTAGGGTGGAGCTTCTTCTGCTTCTCATATGTTTCTTTAGTTCTGTATTAATTTGAACCAACTTTAATTTCCTCTGTCCATTTTGTGGGCCTTTTAACCTCTTAGCCTTCTAGGGTCCCATATTATTTTTCTGCTTCTTTCATATTTGCTTTGTTGCTCAAGTATTGCTTATCTTCTTCCTTGCTTCTTGTCAGCCTCTTACATGTCTCCTAGGCTTGCCCGAACTTGCCTGTGTTTTATGTGTTCCAGGTAACCTATTCCAGTGGCAGTAAATGCTTCAGTTGTTCCTCTGCAGCAGAGAGGGACAAGTGGATGGAAAACCTACGCAGGACAGTGCAGCCGAATAAGGTAATAGAAACTGTGGAAATAAGATTACCAGGGGAATGGAGGTGTTATGATTGGATTTTAGTCTGGGGTACCAGGACTTCCCACAGATGCATCCTCAATTAATTTAGTCTGGGGAGAAGTCGGCTCATCAGTGTATCAAAAGCTGCTGTGTACTATTCTAGTAAGTGCAGTAGGTCAAACCTTTAATGAATAAGTACATATTGGTGTACTTCCTGATCTCTGCCCCAGTGCCTGCTTATGATGCTTTAGACTGGATTTCTGATACTGTGCACCTCAGAAGAATAGTACATGATGTCATAGGTTTCATGAGAGGGCACAGTTTGGGGGGGAGTTAGGAACAAAACAAAAGGAACTCAAAAAGAGTGAGAAAGGGAGTCCAGTTTATTGATCAGCTGGAAATACCTGATAAGTCATCTCCACAGCTGGCATACCTCCTTCAACGGACAGCCTAACAGTGCTCTTGGAGTTAATCACAAGAGTTAAACAGTGCAGTGTGCCATGCCGGTCTAGTGGCTTTGGAGTGGCTCCTGTGCAGAGTGTTTGTTTTCTAAACCATTTCAAATACATCTTTTGGAGAAGAAAAATGTTCCAGTCCCCACCTTTGACATACAAAAGACAGCCCTTTACCTCTGCTTTAGAAAATGTCTGATTTTCCAAAGATTCTGAAGATCAGAGAATTTGGTTCTGAATTCTGATTCTGAACCTGCCTTAGATACCAAAGGCAGCCCTTGCTTTAGCAAGAAAAAAATGTACAATTTTTAGAGATTCTGAATCAAAACTGAGCTCTGTCTTCTGCACAGGACAACTGCCGTCGAGCTGAAAATGTGCTTCGTCTCTGGATCATTGAGGCAAAGGACTTGGCCCCCAAGAAGAAGTACTTCTGTGAGCTGTGCCTTGATGACACTCTCTTTGCCCGCACCACCAGCAAAACAAAAGCAGATAACATTTTCTGGGGAGAGCACTTTGAGTTCTATGGTCTCCCACCTCTTCACAGCATCACAGTTCACATCTACAAGGATGTGGAGAAAAAGAAGAAAAAAGACAAGAATAATTATGTAGGACTGGTCAACATTCCCATGGCCAGTGTAACTGGTCGCCAGTTTGTGGAAAAATGGTACCCAGTCAGCACACCTACACCCAACAAAGGGAAATCAGGGGGACCTTCCATTCGGATAAAGTCCCGTTATCAAACCATCACCATCTTGCCCATGGAGCAATACAAAGAATTTGCAGAGTTTGTTACCAGCAATTACACCATGCTGTGTTCCGTGCTGGAACCTGTGATCAGCGTAAGGAATAAGGAAGAGATGGCTTGTGCTTTGGTGCACATTCTTCAAAGCACTGGGAGAGCTAAGGTAAGGACAAGTGACTCCTGTAAAAACAACTCCCTCTCACTGCTGATAGTTGATATCTTTTCATCTAGAAAATAGGAAGCCCATGACCATAAGCAACAGCAGAAGTTGCCTTATGGGGTGAGACTGAGAGAAGGGTCTTAAAGGTATTTGAAAAGACTTGGGCAATTGCATCTACCAGGAAGGCCTATAGATAGACACAGTATGAACAATGATTAAAGAGTTGATACAAGGATCAAAGAGAATGTGTGCAAAGTATTAAGTGGGAGGACTATATAACCTCATGTTATTCTGAAAAGTTAGGGCCTGCATTTTGAGTGTTCAGGAACCTTTTCTGCATTTCTAAAATCGTGATACAGGATAAAAGATAATAAGCAAGAGGTAAGAGGTTAATAAACTGGAGAATTATAAGTCTCTATAAATAAGTCTCTGATGAGCAGCAGGGTGCCATTGTTGATTCAGCACTGTCAGCTAATCAATGCTAACATTGATTTGGCCAGTGTTTGAACAGCCATTTGGAGAATCCATACTCGGTTAATGGTGATCCCACCTGCCCCAAGGATGTTATTAGAACTTCTGGGTGCACACTGATGGGTCTCTGTGAGGCAGCAATTGGAGTGAGCATCAGTTTCTTCGAATAGATTGTGGGAGAATATTCTGTGGGTCTTGTGAATTGTGAGAAGCATTAACAAGCATTGATTTATCTGGATACTGCCTTCCAAGCGGGGGTGTGAGTAGTACCGAGCTGTAGTCAGCTTCTTTTGGTAATACCAGCTAGAGCAAGTTAAGCACGACCAAACACAAGTTAGAAGGTTAGAGATGTGCAAGGATGGCTGTAAGCAACATCCAAGGGATAGCCTAATTTAGCTGTTCCTAAAAACAGCTTTTTTTGTCCTTTTATGTTTGCATAATCCTGTGCCACTCTCAACTGTTCTCCCTTTGACATACATGTTGGAAGGGGCAGTGCTCTGTGACAGTGTGTGATAGGAACTCATTCCTTACCAAGTTGTTTGTCTGATCAAAAGAAGCTGGTAGCTGGTATAGCTTCTGTAGGCTTGTGTTGAAATCTTGATGGAAAACAGCCTCTGAATTCCTGCAGTACTTGCTGCAAGAGGTAGATAAATTAGTGTTATAACTTTACTTTGCCTTCCTAGTGCCTACATGTTTGAGCCTCTATTTAATGGAAGCATTGAGCAGCTTAGGCTGCTTTAACCTAAAGCTGCTAAGAGGGTACATTTCCAGTTCACACTTTGGTGCTGGTGTTGCAGTTGGATGTTCCCAGTTTGCACCAGGTGGAAATAATTCTCTTAGACTTTGCTGAAAAGAAACATCAATAATGGGTTGAAAACCAAGAGTACTAAATGTATTTTTGATCTATATTTACCATAAATAATTTATTCGACATTTTTTACACTCACATGTTAGCAATGCATTATGGCTTCCGTAGTTAACCTTCCTAAAGCACTCTGAACTGTTAGGAGGATGTTGCTGTTTGCAGCAGAACCAGCAAGTCAGTTATCACTCGGCCCTAATTCAGGGTCATGTTCTGTTTTGGGGTTTGGGGCGTTCATTTTTTTTGGAACAGTTTAAAAAAAAAAAAAAAAAGAGAGAGAGAAAAGAGAAATGTACTTCTTCTCCTGCAGAACTTTATTGTGGTTGAAATTGGATCTTGCAAAATACCAAGTATTTCTTGGGAAATGCTGAGTGTGTCCTTGACTCACATAAAGTTATCACTTCAGGAAATAAGCATTACTGTAGAATTAAAGCCTCTATCAAGAGGTTATTCACCGTATCAAGACTTGCTGATTGTTCCTGCCTGGGCATTTAAATATAGTTCCAGTTAAGTCATATAGGTTAACTTTTTTCCCAAATCCTGAACCACTTTTGGGTTGTGAATTTAATTAATGTAAGGCAGTCATCTTATTAAAATTTCATCAAGCTGTAAGAACTTTTGCCTAGCTTCCATGTTGGATTTTTAAATCCAAGTTTGTATGTAATATTCAGTATTAAAAGATAAATTTATCATAGTTTATTTCAGCAGATAAAGCCACTGGTAGATAAACTGGTGAGGGTGTCTGTTCAGGATCTAGTCTGAAACACAAAATTGGCTGTAAAGGTTTACTTTTAGAGGCTTTTGCTTCTCACTTTACAATTTGTGATCTGTATCATTTTATAATAAACCCAAGAGGAGCCCTACCTATTTCCTTGGCCC
>BJBW01006107.1:50317-69172 GCA_004320125.1 Scolopax mira | reverse complement strand
TGGGCAACCTGTTCCAGTGCTCCACCACCCTCATAGTAAAGAACTTGTTCCTAAATGATAAGTTTTTGTAAACCCCAACTGCACCTGTTTCCCACAGGCAGCTTTACTTACATGTACCAGCATATCCATAAATCCTGTGCTATTTCACTGAATTTCACTGAATTTTTGGAGTTGGAAGGGACCACAGAGATCATCTAGCTCAACTCCCCTGCTGAAGCAGGATTGCCTAGAGCTAGAGTTATGTTCAGTAAGTTAAGTTATTCCTTCCACAGCTTTATTCTTACAGGTCTTCTCTTATTCAAGATTTGGAGAACACTTTACTGTGCAGCTGCGGTCTTCTACATGCATGACTTCAAACTGCAGTGTATAAGCCTTATGCGTCAGATATTCTTCTGTACAGATTGATGAAATGCATTTCACAGACATACTTTTCAGTCACCCCATTCCATTTAAAAATTTTGGCATTACTGTAATAAACAATGAAGCATTTACTTAGGGAACAACACTGAGGATCTAGCTCCCTTGCTGAGTTTAATTAAAAAGATTACTTACTATTTATCTATGTAAAATAATAAGTGTTCTTGTGTGATTTATTTCAGTTGTATTTGAAGCTGTTGGCCAAAGGCCAGGGACTTTTCAGTAGTGATGCTTCTGGTGTTGTTAGTAACCTTCCCCTTACAGCATCAGGCAGACAATGATAATTTTCCCCTCCTGTCCAAGCAGTGAAAAAGCAGTACCTGCTGCGTTCTGACACTTTGACGACTCATTTCACCAGTGGGCTGACAAGCTATACAGACTATTAATCATTCCCTTTATGGGCCTCTCATTGTAATCAGGGTCTATTTTAGACTGTTTTTCCATAATGGAAAAATTAAGACCAAGTAAATTTAACACACTTTTACAATAACTCTCTGTGAAGAGACTGGGGATTTTGTTTGGCTACTGTGCTACCTTACTTTATTTTTTAGACCAGCCCGAGGACACAAACTCAAGTAATGCAAATTCTTGAGACAAATCATTCAGTCGAAACTGAAGTGGGGGGTTTCCTGTGCACTCCTTCCCCATCCACATGCCCACTGTGCCTAGAAGGTATTAGGAGAACGAGAGGAAGAGGCTGCAAGACTTTTGAACCATCAGGCAGGTGACTATGGTCAGGTGACTATTTTGACTATCAATCATCAAAAGTAGCCTGGCGCCATGGCAGTGTGTGTGTAAGAGATGGTGGGGAGCAGGGGAGCACTGCAGAGGAGCTGCTGCTCTTGCTGTGGAGAACCTTGTGTAGCTCACAAGCAGAATATTGTGTATTTGCTCGTGCTCTGAAAGGCAACATTGCCAATGTGGCAGTTCACTCAGCATCATGACTATCCTACAAGTAAGGGGAATAATAAACCAACCTGGAGGGTCATGGTGTGCTGGTTATGTTGTACTGTCACTCTTGGAGCTCAGTGTTCTTCTGCACCCTGGGCTGTTTGGGGTCCTGTACATGTGAGTCACAATGGTTAACGACTACTTTGCTTACACAAGATGCTCAGAGAATGCATGACATGGCAGAACTAGGGTGAAGCCTCTCCATTCTCCTTGAAGGGGTCATGAGTTTCTGCAGGGCAAGTGTCAGAGTCTAGGTTAGCCTTTTTTTATTTTTTATTTTTCCTCAGAAACATTGCATTTATGGTTCTGGCAGGATTTGCTGTTTTAGGACTTTAAAGCTGGTTTAAATGCCTCAAATGCTACTTGAACAGTGTTGTGCGTTGCATTCCTCTGATGCCTCTTCCTCACTATTTACTGCTGAAAAACAGTTAAGTAACAGAAATTTTCTCACTTGATACTCACTTGCTTTTATATGAATTAATATTTTTAAAAACATGTGACACCCTGGATCACATTTTTTTTTAAGTAAACTTTTCTGTATATGTTGGTTTCTAGGTACAAAATCTGTCCAAAATTGTGGACATCTCTTGTTTGTACTTGAATAGTGATTTTTGCTTCTGGACATTTCAGGTAAGCACCAGCAGCATAAACGCTCAAAGAGTCATAGACTTCTCTGTTAACTGCCCATCTGAAACAGCTCAGGATTAATTGCCTTTTAAAGAAGGCAGAACAAGGGATACTTGAAAATTTGCTTCCTGCAGTGGATATTTGATCCATTAAAATGCAAAACACGTTATTTTTTGAAAAAAAGCATTTAACATTGAACAATTTTTAGAAATTTTAGTAATACTTATATTACAATACAGAAAGCTATTTTCATAGCGTGATACTGAATATTGAAGGAGCAGTAACAGTTTGGAACTTTATTCAGCCTTGAACTATAAAATCTGGTTCCATTTGGTAGTCCTCTTAGATTGCCCCAGGAAAGCGTTGCCTGTCTTTCAACAGCCCTCCTACCAATGTGACTTGTGCTGGTGATAAAATCTCTTAGAGCCCTGCTCATTCTATTCCTAGTAACCAGTAGTAAGAAGTAAATGAACCTCAACTGGATTGACAGCCCTTTCCATGGTGCAGAGAGAGGTGAGGTTCTTGTCCCCATGTTCTTGTCCCCATTTACTTCGTTCTCCTTCATTAGGGGTCTGGAAACCATGCTGTGCACCTGCAGCCCTTTCAGCCCTGTAAGTGGGAACACTGCAGCAGACAATTCCTTATTGTACAGACAAGACACAGAAACAAGGCCTTGGCTGCATACTTGAGGGTTTCATAGAATTGAGGTTGGAAGGGACCTCTTGAGATCCTGTAGCCCAGTCTTGCTCAATGCAGGGTCAACTACAGCAGATTGACCAGGAGTGGACTTTTGGATCTCTCAAAGGATGGAGACTCCATGATCTCTCTGGGCAACCTGTGCCACTGTTCAGTCTCTCTTGCAGTAAAAAAAGTGATCTCTTATCTTCAGATTGAATTTCTTTTCTTCAGTTTGTGTCCATTGCCTCTTGTTTTCTCAGTGGGCACAACTAAGAGGAGCCTGTCTCCCTCACCTTTATTTCCTCCCAGATGTTTATGCATGTTGATAAGATCTCCTGTAGCCATATCTTCTCCAGACTGAACAGCCCCAGCTGTCTCAGCCTTTCCTCATAAAAGAGATGCTCTGGTCCTGTAGCCATCTGAATGGCCCTGGGCTGGACTTGCTTCATTATTTACATCTCCCTCTTCTGCTGGGGAGCCCAGAAGTGGACTCCAGATGTGACCTTGTCAGAGCCAAGCAGAGGGGAAGGATCACTCCCTTGATCTGCTGGTCATGCTTTTCCTAATGAAACTTGGAAAGCTTCTTTGCCCTGAGGGTGCATTGGATTTGTTGTTTCGTACTTGAAAAACAGCACCAGCCTGAGCACAGGAAGACCTGCCCAGTAGTCAGTCCTCTGGCCAGCTGTTAAGAAAACTGTTCCTTGGAGTTGAAAGCATATTCAGCAGCATGAGATGATTTCTAAATGCAGTAGGGCTTATGCTTATTCATCTTGCTGTCAGGACACTCTACACAGCACAGAAAGCAGCTCAGCAAGCAGAATATAAGCCCCAGTGGCAAAGCCTGAGAAATGAGTTAAATATAACTCTTTGAAATAGCTCTAATGGCCATAGCAAATAGAATTCTTATCTTAGCCTGAGAGATGATTATGTTTGTGGTTTTTTCTCCTTTTTTAGGGTCTGTCTATGAGACAAAATATATATTCTCCATTTTACAATGTAAAGGAAGAGAACCATACACATGGAAGCAGATTGCTTTTCAAGGTGGCTAATAAACTCAGAATTCTCCTTCTCTGCAGATCAGCCAGGCACACACGTGCAGATGTATTGTCATTATTTACTTGAAAATTTTTCTATCACCTATAGTAAGTATAAAAGTATTGTTGTCTAAATGTCTCTGGCCTCACACATTTTCTGCTCTCTGGGATTAGAAGTGTAAGTCTTCTAACATTGCTGCTTATTTGGGGAAAGAAGGAAATAGCAGAGTGAAACACGCTAACTTAAAAATTTTGGCATCCTTTTAGGAGGCAACAGATCTTTACACCCTGAAGATGACTCTAGGGATTCTTTGCAACAGAATTAATGGAGTGTGGGACTTCTGCAGTTTCAGGGCACCACTGCCAAGTTCAGCTTTGGAGAAAATTCATTTTCTATGTAATACTTTTACTTCCGCTCATTTTTTTTTCCAGTTAATATAATATATATGGTGTTTCCTCACTGCCATGAAAAGATCCCAGCAAGATTTTGAGAGGCTTTTGAAATAAAAGCTGACCTGACACTTTTATAAGATGAACAAACATTTCAGTTTCTTAGATAACCTGGAGTTGCAGCTACTATAATTCAAGATATAACTAGTTGCTTTGTTTCTAGATGAGGTCTCCGCCAGTAATTATGACACATACAGGCAATTAAAAATTTCTGAAATCTTAAATTTAGGTTACTGAGTATCAGGAAGGGTGTAGTAGAATTTTTAACTTGTGCTTCAACATAAATAATATTTAAGAGAAGAAACAATAGAAAATCTGAGGAAAAAAAAAAGGGAAATGACATGTAGGAGAAAAAAAGTAATGACTGTCATAAGAGAAGACCTGGCAAACAAATTATAAATAATTTTTCTTAGTGAGATTATGGTTGTTTAAGAACTTGGCTTGTCCTAACATGATCCAGACTTCTCTGAGCAACTAAAAGCATGATGTAGTCATACAGAAATGTGGTTAAATACACAGTCTTTTTCAAAGGTTTAGATTTGTGAAAACATAAAAACAATTGAGTTTTTCTGTATGAACGGACTGAGTAGTCTTAAAGTGTCATACTTTAACTCAGTTCTCATGCCAGAGGGAATGGTTTATGATAAGGCATGGATCTGTGCGTGGAAGATATGAAGAGACCACTATGGGAAAAGCCTTACAGAGCATGGTGCAGACAAAAGCTAAACCAGACAACACCAGGATTTTATGTCAGCCGTCAGCTTACTGAGGAGAAGTGCCTTTAGTATATGCAAAATCGTCGATATTAATAGCATGTAGTTGAAATAAAACCTACAGGTGAGTCTTTTTCTTAGTTTCAGAGTTTAAGTGGTGAGAATTGTTGAGCAGTGAGAATCATTTGTCTATAGGGAAATAATATCTGGTTTAGATTTTAAAACTGAGAATACTTTTCTGTTTAAATTGATGCTGCTGAACTAAAGGACTTCGGAAGCTCTGTTGTAAGGTAAGGCTTAATACCTGTATGTTTATATCTGAGTAGTAACCACAGACACTCCATGCCATAAATGTTCTTCCTTGTCTGTGAGATATGTAAACACGTGCCACATTGCTTCTAGCAGTTTTCTTCATCATCAAGGAAAGATGAACTGATGTAAGTGGAAAAAGAGAATTGTTTACAGATTGCTGTGAATAGACTGATTTGGGAAATCACATCTTGGATGTAAAAGCGATGAAGGATAAATAGTGCTCTTAATCCTAAAAACCGTGTTTATGGAAGAATTTCACTAAGCACATCACTAAGCATTATGAATTTTGTCTATATTGTGATTGTTATGTATTTGTATTTTAATTAGATTAGCCAGAGGACACAATAAACATGCTTCTTTTATGCTAATTCTGTGCTGGGTTTGAGAAGATATATGATGCTTATTGACATAGAGCACATTGGTTCAAAATATCTTGAATAAATATAAAGTAGGAGAATTAATGACAAAGGTGCATTATTTATAATAATTCCATATTAACAGCCTGAAAGTTATAGTTACAGTGCTATAAAACTCTGGTCTGAGAACAAAAGCAGATTGGCACATGGAGCTGAAGGACAGGGGATACGTGCTGGGATATTTGGCAGTTTAAGCCCAGTCATAGCTAGTTGTCCAAAGGAATGAAATTAAAAATACGTGATATGCAAGGTGTGAAGGTAGCCATAAAAAGAGGAATGTTGACAGTGCTACCTTTCAGTGTTAAAAGATGGGGAAGATAATAACATTAATGGAGATAGCCTTTGCATATTTGATTATAAGTGTCAGAACAGTCTGAAAATCTCTGTGTGATGAGTTGATCCTGGCTGGCAGCTGAGCAGTTGCTTGCTTACTCCCTTGCAGTGGGATAGAGGAGAGCAAAAGTGAGAAAGCCAGTGGATCAAGCTAAAAAGAGTTTAGGAAGTGAAGGGTAAAAAAGCAAAATAACCAACCAACAAACAAACAATGTGATACAAAAGCAATGATGCCCCAAAAGTGTCTGAGCAACAGCTGCCCCCAGCTTTATTGCTGAGCATGATGTTACATGAATGAATACATAAATGACGTTACAGAAATGGAGTATGTCTGTGGGCAATTTGTGCCAGCTGTTCCGGCTGTGTCTCTTCACAGGCTGTTTTCTACCCCTGAGCTACTCACGGTGGGAGCAGAGTGAGAAACTGAAGGCCTTGATGCTGTGCAAGCACTGTCCAGCAGTAACCAAAATATTGTGCTATCAATGCTGTTTTATTTACACAATACATACTGCTATGCAGAAAATTAACCCCAACCCAGCCAGACACAGTACACTCTGTTAAACAGGTTATCAGTTAAAACAAGTACATAGGGTGGAGGAAAGAGCTGGTCATGATGAAACAACATGGCTGGAATGAAATTCAGTGCATTGTTACAGTTGGATGCACCAAAATAATTACATTATCTAGTAAATTCATTTAGAACAGCATTTTCTAAATAACTTCACTGAAGGTGGTTTTAAGGCTTGCATAATGGCTTGTAGAACACAGTTATTAGTCTTTCTCTCCAATTTTCTCTAAAAGTTGAGTCTACAAAAGGGGTATTTTCATATTTTCAAAACCTCTGTACTGGTGTAAGAATTTCTTCACTGGTAAATTCAAAAGTATGCTGACCTTCATCATGTTGAATGTAGGTTTAAGTACAGCGAGGGACCAACTGTTTTTGATTGTTCTGATGGTCCAGACCAGGTTTGGTTTTCTAGTAGGTCTAATAAGAACTTTGATTAATTGCCTATTCTGCATTCACAGGTGATAAGTTTGCTTTCATGCAGGATCACGAGTTGGTTGATTATCTGGACTGTTTTTGATGGATGCTTAAATATCTGCTTGGTGTTCAAGGATTTATGTTGATGTAACATGGTGGAGTAAAAGAAGGTATTTAAGTACTGAGTGTGGGTGAGCTTGACAGTGCTATGTGGACACATACAGGATTTCAGGTGTACACAGCCTTTATTCATGGCAGCTTGGAGAGAAGAGCAGAGTGAATGTAGAGTGGTTTGTACCTGCCTGTATAGATCTCTCTCTTAATATAAAGTTCAACATCATTTTCCCCAAGCCAAAAGGGATCCTAGAAATTTTTGACAATGTGTGACATTTCCAAATGTCTACCTGTCTTCTTAGACAGCTCTTTTGTAACTGGAAATTCTTGCCTACATATGTCCTCAGTCCTTTTTAGGCAGGTTGGTCACACATACAGCCAAAACCCATCCTCATCTCATCCTCTGAGGCCCTAAACCTCTTCCCTGTACTGGTGATTGGTTCAATACTATGGAAGGTGTGGGATCCCAATGGAGGCAATCCTTGCCTTACAAATTTCTCCTTATGATTAGAGTGGTGGTGCAAGCAGCAATAGACAACATCCAGAAAAAACCAGATCCTTCTAATACAGCAGCAACCTCTGCCACTGTTGGGTGGGATGATGTTTTTTTGCCTCAATGAATCTGCAATACAAGGCCTGAGCCTCTCTTGGGAGCTATAGATATGGTGTTTTGATTTTAATCTAGGAGGGGGATATAGGTATAGCAAAATAAGGGTTGATCAGCTCATGAAACACCAGGCTGATCAACAAATACTGATCAATCAGTATTTGTCACTTTCCTAAAATGAGTGGTTGATAAGACTTGAAATCTGACAAAAATACTACGCTCAAAACCCATAGACAATTTTCCTGAAGTCAGCTGTCCCTCCATAGTTGCATGTCTGCTTTTAGGTACAGTGAGTGATATTTCTACATAGAGTTCATTGGTTGAGGTATACTTTTACACAGAACTAACAGTCACTATTACTTTTTGTCCTTGCATACCTGTCTGTTTAATATTCTTGGCTTACATGTGCACATACAACAGTTTCGGAATAACTCTTTCACATTCATTCTAACTGAGAATATTCATTATTGCAATTAAAGAAAACCTAATTTGAGGCACATCAGAATGGAATAGTTACACTTTCTTTCACTGTTGGAGTTTGACACTTTTGAATTTGGATTCCAAAGAGAAATTTCTTGAATGAGTGAAGTCAGAGGTCTCTGACATAGTTCTCCTTTGAGTGGTTCTGCTAATGACTATTCATTGTCTAGCCTTTACCTTATTAGCAGTGAATGAATTCCATTCTAATTTAGAGAAAAGAGTAAAGTGAGGGCCATACGACTAAAGTGTTCTAGAAGAAAATGGATAAAATAGAATGAAAACTTTTTATTTCATTAAAATGAATAACCCATCTATGGGTGGTGAAAGTCTACTGTTATCTTACACAAGAAGAAAAACATGGATGAAGGTAAATTATAAGATACAAAAAGATTGAATTTAATTTAACATTTATCATGTAGACCAAGGACTCTGAAAGTCAACAGATATCTCTCTATTCTGCAGAAGAATTTATATTTCCCTAGACCTCTGTGTCCTTTGAATTCTGCAGTGATATAGATATATAGGTTTTAGTTTAGCTGGCAGCCATGGTAAAACATGCCAGATAGTTACATAATTTATACAGTGCTTTCAACCACTCCACTTTATAACCATAAAACAAACTCACCCTTTAATATATGAATTGGCAAAAAGATGTGTAGGAAATAATTGGTTTTTATTCTTTGATGACACAGGAACACATACATATATGTTGAAAAGCAAGCACGGATTCTGCTTTTAACCTGAAGGGGGGATTTTTACCAAAGTCTTTCTCTGGATTCTCTAGCAGCTTTTATTCTTACCAACATCTTTTAATCTATGGTTCGCTGTCATAAGGCAGGCTGAATATTTTGCCATTAGCACAGTCTACTGACTTCTAAACAGTTTCCAGCACAAGCCTTTTAAATCCACATCAGAGATGACATCTGCTAATAGAGGTAGTCCTGCTTAGAGTGCTCTCTGGGTTGTAACTAGAAATTAATTCAGTACAAGCAATGGGGATTGGGCTTCAAACATTTTCATTAAAAAGAGTCTATCTGCTAAATTAAAAAGGAAAAGGATTCTTGGGGAATACAGAAGAAGTAACATTTGTATATTGATTCCTGGGAATGAGAAGACTCACTCTACATATCTCCTTTAAAGACATAAACCTAAACCAGTCAATGGCCTGTTTGGAAATTTTGTTTACGTTTTCCTTTTCTAACTATTTTTCCTTGGCTCTAACATAAGATTTGTGTTGCTTTGTTTTGCTATTTCTTTGTCTGATAATGTATACCATCATATATTTTGTTTCCCATTCAGTTGTATTCCCATATAAATATACATTATTTCAGTACCATTGTTATCAATACTTTAGTGATTTATGAGTACATATAGAGATATACAATTCTGGTGAGCTACTTTTTCCTTATAATGAAGGTTTTTTTGGTTGTATAACAAGGCTTTCTTAACAGAAACAAGAATAAATTCTGACATTGAACAGAATTGTCAGAACACTAAGTTCTAACACTGGTCTAATACTTTTCCATAACATATTAAGGGAAGCTACATCCCTGAACAGTTAGATCGTTAAGTTATTTACTAAAATCCCCAATGGAAATACAGATAGGATTATCCTGTTTCACAGGATTCCTCTGTTTCTACTAAACCTTTCATTTGTTTGTTTATTTATTACTGATTAATATAAAGTTATTTAAAACAATCTTTTGAGAGCCTGTTGTACACATAGCAATGAAGAATAGGAAAAAACTACTATGTACCACACTTTGAAATAAGTTTATTTTAATGTGAACTCTTTTTCTGTCTCTAAAAGCCCACTTATCCTGAATACATAAGAAGGGCAGAAAATCACAAAGGAAATTATGTAATAAAAGAAAAAAAGGTTTAATTATTTTGAAGAGCATATCTTGTTGCTTTTGAAGAGTATATCTTGTTTACTGAAAAGCCTAAATTATTTTTAATTGATTGCATTATTTTTCATTAATATTTTGCCTCAAGCTGTAAATCATAGAGCAACTCAGGGAGCTGGTCTGTGCTAAGTCTGCTCCCATTCTGCTGTTTCTAACAGATAGCCATGTGAAAAGGTCAAGGAGCTGGTGACATTATATTATGGGACAGAGGAGATAAGCTGAGGATGGCAGGCAATGGTCAATATGGGGTGAATTTTGAAAGGAAATGACCCACAAGTGTTTACCAGTTCCAGAAGGATTTGGGATCTTTCATCACATCCTGTTCTGACAGCATTAAATGAATTAATGCTTAATGCCCTGTATAATTTAATTGTTACATTTTCCTTTATAGCTTAGCAATTATAAAACCAATAATTAGTTGTTAGTTACATCATTAGACTTCATCTTAAATCACCAAGTATGTAAATAAAGCTTTCTATTAACTTCATTTTATACTTTGGATATGTAAGAAGAAGTATTATCACTCTACCCCTGTGCAATTATCATACATCCTTCAAAAATTGTTTGAAGTATCAAAAACTTTTCAGAGATCTTTAGGAGAGAGTAAAGATAAGTTTTAAAAATAGGTACAAAACTAGTGAAGAGTTTGTAAATGCACTGAAAGTAAAAGATCCATTTTGGCTTTGCAAAAGGTTAGTATCAGGACACCATGTGATTGTTTAATAAGACTGTTTTTATTGTGCTGTAGATCATATTAGCAACCCCAACCAGTCTGAAGATTACAGCATGGGGCCCAGTGTGGCCAAGTGCGGAATTGCCTTCCTTTCTGTGCACAAGTCAGCATCCTGCATGAGTGAAGCAGTGAACAGAAGTGTCCCCCAGGTCTGGGCAAATGCCATAGCATAAGAAGGTGAAAGCTGCTACTTATGAAGCTTTGTAATGGCTGGGGCAGCAAAAGAGAAGGCTGGAGCAGGGTCACTGGTGTGAACCAGCCACATCTTTGGAAATGAGTAAAATAAATGGAAGTATCCACCGTAGCCATAAAATAAGTGATGGTGCAAAGAGAACATACAGTAGAAGATGAAGAACAAGACATATATTTGTTAAGCCTTGGTACTCTTAAATGTGATTGTGAATTCAGTTTTGAAGGCAAGGCAGCTTCTTGCAGTTCTGTTTTCCTCATGGCTTTTGCATAAGAAATATCTAAGTTTTACATTAGCCCTATTTAGCAAAGAGAATCTTCAATGCTTGCCTGTCTTTTTATGTATTTTTTTATTTTTAATGAGCAAATTATGGCTAGATTTTCATCTTTTATAAAAGATTGTGTATTACAAGATACTAGATACTGGATTAACATTAACCACACTTTTAGATAAAAATTTTTGAGTCCTCACTCAAATTTTTATTTACGTCTTGTTCAGGTAGTCCTTCTGAATAACGGAAAGTATTGAAAATAAAAGATACAAGGAAAGTAGTCCTCTCCAAACTTTATTTCTGTGGTTTTCTGGCTTTGTTTTTGTGTTTGTTTTTTTTTATTATTTATTTCAAAGATACTAAATGGATTCTTCAGAAGCCCTGGCAAGTTCTCAGTATGTTACATATTAGCAAAGCTTCCTGCCCATGTTACAGCATGTTATTTCTTAATTACCTCTTTGGTGCTGATCAGGCAAAGAGAAAGGTGCCAGCAAATTCAGTGCAATGTCTATGGCACTTCTGCTCGCATAACACTGAGAAAATTGGAAAACTTGTGTTTTATTTGCAAAAAACTACATTGTTTTAAAGGATATTTAAACAGTATTTAGATATTCCAAGGAAAGCCCCAGTCATTAGAAAGCCCATTAAACTGTTACTATATAGGATTAATAGCTCCTCAGTCAGACATGAAGAGCTGACAGTTAAACTGAGCTTTGCATTTCTTGCTAACCTTGATTTGGATTCCTTTGTCAAATTCTCAGTGAATAATTTAACTTCAAAATTGCATAAAATCCATAGAAGATCCAGCACTGTTTCTGCCCTTTTTTTTGCTTGCACTTTTTCAAAATAAAAAATATTTTTAATCTTTGTTACACTTAAATGTTTTTTCAAAGAGTCTTATTGACACCTGGCAGGTTGGCTGTGAAAAGAAAAGTGTTCAAGAAAGTGTTGAACAAATTAAAGAGGAACTCATCAGGCTGCAATGAACTTTTCAAATGCCTGCTTCCATTCAAAAATGGGGGAAAAAAAACCCTGAGATTTTCACTGTCAAAACAACTAGTTTTTTTGAAAGATCATTAAAAACCCTGTTCGTCTATGTACTACTTATACTGGTTTCATTTCTTCTCATGCTCTTGTGTGGGTCAATGACTCAGTGATCCCACTGAAATCCATCCACTGTGATACTTGCCCTTGCCATCACTAAGGATGTCAGTAGTACTGCTAATGGAGAACAGTCAGTAATTTCCCACAAAGCCAGAATGATCACATTAAGTTCATAAAATTGAGCTTTTGGGCAAATCAGACATTTTCTCCCTCCTTAGAATGCATTGCAACAACCCAAAAAGCAAGCGCAGTGGAGGCTGTGAACAAGTGATTCAGGGATGTCAGGCAGAAACTTTGCAATTTGGCACTGGAGAACTTAAACTCCCAACAATATCCTTTGCCGTGTACTTTGTCTTTCCATCTTTTTGAATGTTACAGTTCTCACACCAAAGCAGTTTGTCTTGGGGGGAAGTAAAAAAGGGCATGCTTACATACTGTATTTGCTGCTCCTTTGATTGTTAGCCCTGTCAAAACCAGTTGTTCACCCACCGTTGCAGCCTCTGGTTCTGCTCTGTGGGTTCATAAGTCTCTTGGTGATGGTAACATTTGAGGACTGGGCACATGTAAGCTTTAAGGAGTTCTGTGTGCTGTGATGTAGCTACCTCTGCAGCTTAATCTGTTCTTAAATTCATCAAAGCACATGCAAATAGCTTCTTTGCATATGACTGTTCTTAAAAGTAGAAGTTTGGCTTCTTGCCAAACTTTAGTTTGCTTTAGTAGTTTGGCCTTTCAGTAGTTTGGACAGTACACAAACCACAGTTTTTGCTCTCCAGTATAATATTTGAAAACAGAAATGTACAGTAAGTATATAACACGGAAATTTGTACCAAATAAACAGTAGTGAGGACTAGAATCCTGATCAGAAACCCACCCTGATTACTCTTTGATTAAGTAAAACACATGTAAACAGACACTGTCAATTCTCTTTGACCATACATTCAGGCACTTGTGTGTAATATCCTGCCTGTCTTTGGATTTCTGTTAATGGTCATATATGTTGTGGCATTCCCAAATCCATTCCAAGTGTTTCCTCTGTTACTTTTTCATCTCCATCTATTCTTCCACTGCTTTCTTCAGCCTTTGTAAGCCCTCTCTGGGACATCTCAACCCATAGCACCCCCAGGCAGGTGCTTGGTGGTACAAAGATGAGTTTGGTAATTTTGGTATGGCTGGGTATCACCATTACCTCGGGCAGGATTACTGCTGCTGTTAAATGACAGTGCTTGCTATTCTATAAGGGTCTCTGGTGGATATCTTGTGTAAGAATATTTGCCACAAAGCACTTCTCAGTGACTTAAGATTTATTGTATAATTGTAGCTAAATAATCCTAAATGTGTACTTTTGAAGGATATTCCTAAACAGAAAATAGTACTAGATGAAGCACAGGAAATGGCATGTCAATTTAAAATGATAGAAACTTTATTCTGCCTGATTTATCATCCAAGACTTTTGTCCAGACTGTGTTACAGCAGAAATTTAAAACATTTAGGACTTTAACTAATAAGAAGTCTTTAATACATTAATGATTTCTAGGCAAATTAAATATTAAAAGTCTGAGAAGCATCGCTTAAAATATCTCAAACAAAGATTCAGAAAGAGGTATCTTAGTTGTGAGTTGTGTATATATGTGTGTATTTGTTCATGCCTGTTCTCAAAAATTATTCAGGCTCACTTAAGAATGGGTAAAATAATAAGAACAAAAAAAAAGGGATATGGAATGATTTGTCAGTGATGATAAAATCCAAGGGATGTGTCTTCCTTTACCTTTCATGAAAGGAAACAATTAAAAAATGGCACGAGCTAACCTCCAGCTTTTGGTCCAAATCTAAACAATCAGTCTCAAAATTTCAGCACAACAAAATGTAATTATAAAGAGTATCAACAGATGCTACAGAGCCTTTTGGAGAGTTCTGCAAATCCCCAGGCACAGGAAAAATTCACATCAGAATAAAATTAGATGATAGCTAGAGAGAAAGCAAGTGTGTATCTCACAAAATGGGTCCCTCTACATTGCTGTGCATATGTAAGGCAGTAGATAAAAACCATGGCAATTTTGATCTCCCCTCTCTCTTGGGAGCATTTGTTTATAGAATTTAATTTTTGGATCCTAATTAATATGATATTTCAGCAGCAGAACTGGTTTTAAATTCTTTTTGGATGAAGCCTTGAAAGGCAAGGCCTTTGTGCAGAACTTCTTGCCTCAGTCCTCATATGAGCAGTCTCGAATGACATGTCTTCCAGCAGAGTCATTCTCATATAGCAGAACAGTAACATAATAAATATTTATTGGTAGACTGTTGTAGATCTAAGAATAAAGTAAGAATAATTTTTATTCATGTTTTAAATCCCAAACTCTTTGCATTAGTAAAAAAACTAATTTTCCTTAGGTGTGTTTTTCTGACATCCATTGTTTCTTAGTGCAATGATGTTAAATAAGAACAGGCCTAATCTAGAGGTTAAGAGCTCTATTATTTTACTGTATATCCCTGAGTAAGTCATCTAGGAGTGAACTCTAGGAAGTATCTGCCTGGACAGGGCTCCCATTTTGGAAAAGCAGTAATAGAGGAACAGGCAGGAACTTGCCTGTTCTTATGCAGGCAAGTCTCAGAATGGAATCCTCAAATGTTGCCTCACTTTGAGCAGACATTTAAAAATGAAGAAACACCTTGGTCCTAATCTTGCAGAGGGTAAGCTGTGCTTACCTGGATTCTGCCAAGAACTTCATTGTTGAGAGATGGACTGCAAGTTCTCTACGGCACTATGCTGTTCGCAAGGGAGACTTCCTCCCATTTGATTGCAGTAATTTTATGTGCCAGATTTTTGGCTGCATCAAGACTTCAGTGTTTCTTTGCAGCATCACGTGTGGCAGGAGGCACTGCTTCAGACAGTTCACTGAGCTCAGGAAATCCATGAAGCTGTTTTCATGAGCAGTTTGAAATTATAGGCATAGTAAGCTGTAGAATCAAAACTCCAGCAGCATTAAAATAAACTGAGCTGAGAAGATGGGTATTGTTAATCTTGTCAAGTATTTGTTTCAAGAGCAGAGGAGCCTTATATGATACAGATTTCATATATAGTTCCTTCTCCTCAGTGTTGTTGCATGTCTGTCCATACTGTTCCTGATATTGTCTTCATTCAGCACCTTGCTCTGTGGCAGTAGGAATGCAGGACATGATGCAGAGTCCACTGGAATTTATTTCAAATACCAGTGGATCTCATAAATCAAATTCTCCATTCATTGCTTCCTAAGGCAGATGTCATCCCTCCAACCTAGGAAAACAAGTGTAGAAATGCAAGATTTCTACAAGCTACCTTGAAACTGAAATTAAAGGTCTTTCAGATGTGATGGTGCCTGTCTTAAAAGATGGACCCATGTGCTAGAGAGATACGAAGGAAGCAGAGGAGGACCATGAAGTGTGGAAGCACAACAAATCTACTATGTACTGTCGGATTTCTTGTTTTCTCTGTAGTATATAGCTATGGTACAGCTTCTTATTATCCACCATTAGCCTCTCAGGGCCCCTGGCTACCCTCAGGGGAAAACACAGCAAACTTGATTCTGGATTTGCATTTTATTGCTCTGCCCCTGTTCCCATGCCAGAGATCATGAGTGGGAAATGAAGTCCAGAGTCACAGGACTGTCTTTGTTCTTTTCATATTCAGACTTGCTAACACAGCAGCTGGTTTATTTTGGTCTTCCTAGCATAAGAAAGACATAGAAATAAAAAAAGTCTCTTATTTCTTTGCCTCCTTCCACAGTTCTGCTTCATGGTCTTCCCTTAGGCTTTCTTCATCCCCTGTAGTCTAAACATTTCAAAGAAAATAATTGATGCCTCTGGTCAGATATGTAAAGTTCCTCTTCCTGATTTTATCTCAATTTTTCCTATATTGTTCAAAGGGGAGGGGAAGAAACAGATTCAGGTTGATTCTGCTGTTTCCTAGATGCCAGAGCCAATACAATAAAATTTGTTCCTTTGAAGTCTTCAGCAGCACCAGTGTTTAGATGTGTATATAGGAAACACGGCTAAGAAGGGCTTCCATATAAGTGAATGCCTTTAAAAATAAATGTGTGTCAAATCCCTGGCTTCCAAGAAAGACCTCTACCAACCAACATCTCTTTCATTTTCAGAAAGAAAATATAGAATAAAGACCCTATTGTAAGCTTTCCCTTTTGGGAAAAGTCAGTTGTTCAATTGTATGAAGCTGATATTTGATACACACTGGAGTCTTCTGGATTGGTTCACATTTCATTGAGAGACACAGCTTTCTTACTATTTCTTTATGCCCTTCTGAAGGATTAGAAAACAGGATTTAAAAAAAATAAAATTCATACTACTTTTTTTTTCAAAGTGTTCTTGCAAGTGAACAAAGTAATAAAGTGTAGCAAGTGGAAGAGCAAACAGTAAAAGATATATAAAGCAGAAAATAAACATACTGTACATAATGGAACAGTAAACATAAGTCTAAGCATACACTAAATAACACTAAATAACAAAGTAAAATAAGTGATTTCTGGTTCTGTGGATTTTGTATTGTTCAGCATTTAATTAAACTGATGAAATGTAGCATAATCATTGAACTTTATTTATTAGGTGGAATTTTACAAAATTTAGTAAAGCATAATCTGCATTTTAAGGAGATTACAGTTTAGAATTAGAAGTCACAGAATTACACTGAATCACAGAATGGTAAGTGTTGGAAGGGACCTCTAGAGATCATCTAGTCCAACTTCCTCCAAAGCAGGTTCACTTACAGCAGGTTGGACAGGATTGAGTTCAGCTGGTTTTTTAATATCTACAAGGATGCAGACTCCACCACTTCTCTGGGCAGCCTATATCAGTGCTCTGTCACCCTCAAAGTAAAGAAGTTTTGCCTCATATTCAGAAGGAATTTTCTGTGTTCCAGTTTGTACCTGTTGACTATTGCCCAATATCAAAATATTGTTGAAGAGAAAAAAGTAACACAGCTATTTTTGCTTACAACCATGTTGCTTTCTCATAATTGTTAGCACTAGTTTAAGATCTGCAATACTAAGCTAAAAGTCCAAATGTTTAACTAATCATAGTGAGTATTAACTGAAAAGAAGAAGATAGCTGTAGGTTTTCAAACTGGTTAATATACTAGTCAGGTCTTTTTAAAGAAAAAAAATATATAATCCATTCTTTTCTTTACAGAAAATAACATGTCTATGCATGTATAGACACTATTGCCACTGCATTGAAACAAGGCACAAAAATTTTATGTCACAGTGGATATCAGTGAGGATACGCAAGGTAATGATGTAACAATGCTACATTAGAAAAGAAGGATGGTGGAATTATTGTTTGTGGTTCTCTATTTATTCTGTTGCATACCATCTTGCTCAGATTGTTTACAATGCTAGTAGTGGTAACAGTTGTGCTATGTCACAACTTCTGCATATTTATTGGCCTGGAAATCTTTTTAGCTCAGCTGAGGGAGTGAGGTGGCATGGGAGGTGTTTTCACATTGCTTAGGGTTGTGTTGCTGTATTTTTCAGCCCCTCCTGTGTGATAGGACTGCTGTTTAGAAACTGTGAATAATCTTCTCAAAGAAAGCATAGAAATAATGAGCACAGGGATATCTCAGGCTGAGATGTGTTAGATTCAGGGACTCGCTTTAGCAGTAAACATGTGTCTTGAGCCTGATATCCTTCAAATTTAAGGATGCATTTGGGGACTATTGCCTACATTAACAATGGAAGAAGAAGGTTATTTTAAACAATATCCACAATGTGTCAATAAGGCGTGATCATTCCAGGGTCTGCATTATCCTAGATTAAAATGATCATCTTGAGTTCCTTCCCATTTTATCTGGGCAGATTTAGCCCCTACCAGAGGGCACCCTGAATCTCTGTAATTGGCAACTGCAAAGATTTGTGTGAAGTTCTTCCTTTGCTCCTGCAGGAAACATACAATAGAATCATAGAATCATTTAGGTTGGAAAAGACCCTTGGTATCACTGAGTCCAACCATCCACCCTACTCTACAAAGTTCTCCCCTACACCATATCCCCCAACACCACATCTAAACAACTCTTAAACATGTCCAGGGATGGTGACTCAACCACTTCCCAGGGCAGCCTATTCCAATGCCCGACCACTCTTTCTGTGAAAAATTATTTTCTAATGTTCAGTCTAAACCTACCCTGTTCGAGCTTGAAGCCCTTCCCTCTTGTTCTGTCACTATTTACCTGTGAGAAGAGACCAGCACTAACCTCTCTACAGAGCCCTTTCAAGTAGTTGCAGAGAGTGATGAGGTCTCCCCTCAGCCTCCTCTTCCTCAAACTAAACAGCCCCGGCTCCTTCAACCGCTCTTCATAAGATTTATGCTCCAGGCCCTTCACCAGCTTCGTTGCCCTCCTCTGCACTCGCTCCAGCACTGCAATATTTCTCTTGTATTGAGGCGCCCAGAACTGGACACAATAGTTGAGGTGTGGCCTCACCAGTACTAAGTACAGGGGGACAATCACCTCCCTATTCTGCTGGCCACACTATTTCTAATACAAGCCAGGATGC
>BJBW01006107.1:39615-50113 GCA_004320125.1 Scolopax mira | reverse complement strand
GAGCTTCCCTATCCTCATGTGAATCAACACTCCTGCTGACCACATGCATTGGAGAAAACATGAAGTTATTAATCCTTTGATGTGGTGTAGCCTCTGATGTGTGCTGAAAAGCAGAGATCCTATCCGAGGTTGCAGGGTAGTTTGGATCATGAAGCAGATGCTGTCTACTGTAGAAACATTTTAAATAGGAAAGCACTTTTATACTCAGTCAGTCCTTGGGCTTGATCCAATTTTAAAGACAGAAGGAGAAGCTTTGCATTGCCTGCAGTGGGAGAAAGATCAGTCATCTGATGTTTCCAGACTTTTTGGTTTTTCTTTTTCCTTCCAGCTCTTTTTTTCCCCTTTGTTTTATTCTAAGCTGCATATAAAAACAAAATTTGGTACCTCAGTGAAGAAATCTTACAGACACACAAAGCAAAGCTGACTGTAATGTTCATTTATCTCTATACAAGAAAAGCTCCAAATATAATCAGCAAACAATCTGCATGTGTGAGGAATTTCAGGAACTGTGGATGACACTGGTAGAGGGGGGACTTTTTCTTTCAAGTCTACTGCACTGTTTTTTCAATTAATTGTTTATCCTTTAACTGATTGGCTTTTGATTTAATTGACATCGACTGCAATCCTTTTGTTCGTTGCTCTATTGCAGCTAACACACATCTGATCGATTATTCTTAGAGTGAGCCCAATCGTTTTCTTCCTAGGGAAGCAAAAACTAATCCAAAGTCCTTAAGTTTGCTTTGTCTTCTCTCATTGAGTATTTTACTGGAGTTAGGAACACAGGACCATTAGTTTAATGAATAACTGAGAGGCTAAATGATTTATGTATCCAGCCTCACATAAGAAATCACTGGCAGAATCAAAGAGAATCAAGTGACCTTTTCTATTGCCACAAGACTTACTCCTTACTTCTGTAAAGTTCCATCACTGTGTCCAATTTGTACAGAATGGCAAAGAATCTTCCAAACTATAAGAAAGTGTTCAAAGATAGTTTTGTGAATGAATTCTGTGGCTTTGCCATACTTTTTTCCTACACTTCATTTTTGTTACTGAGGTCAAAAATTATTTGCATGAAGGAAATGTTGTTCCTCTGGAACATTTTCCCAGCTGCCTTGTTTCTCCTGTGCAAGATACCTTCTTTGTTTCTTGACTTCAAATTTTTCCATGGGAGACAGTTAAGGAGTTGTTACCTTCTGTGCTTGCCAGGAACTAGCAACTGATGTCCCCCAATATTGGATGTACCCCATCCAAATAATATCCCGGGGATGTTTTCTTTTTATTAAGTTTAAACAAGTAAAATTCATCTTGATTTAGAATTCTAGAACAGAAAGTATTGGCAATTATGGTTATGTCTTCTTTCCAGATTATTTTGTCTCCTCCTACTTAACTCTCATGTCCTAACTTGATATCCTTCCCTCTGTGAGTCTTGATCTCAGTATTTATCTCCATGTGGCTAGGCTTTTCATGACGACATTTTAGTACAGCACTTGTATTTAACCAGATGGTGTTGTTACTTCAGGTTCTTCTGAGCAATATACCATTAACACACTGAGGTATTTGCTATCAGTCCTGCTACCGCTGTGGCAGAGTCTTCAGAAAGCCAGCAACTGAGTATCTTCTCTTGAGAGGGCAATAGTGACCAGGTTTAAAAACACAGATAGGCATTTTGTGGGATTTTCAAGGGGTTTGTATGAGTCAAAAAGCACTTCCACTGTCTCTGAGGCTTCCACAAAACCCACTGCCAGCTTTTTGTACAAGACCTTTCTTAATAAAGGGAAAGTTACGTATGGAGTTACATGATGGGTATATCCAGACATTTCATTGATGTGTATGTGCTCTACGAGTGTGTATTTTGAGTCATGCAACAAGGATATGTCACAGTGCTGCCCTGGTATCAGGTAGACCATGCCATCTAGCAGAGCATCCTGCAAAGTGGCTTATCTTCTTGACTTAACCAGAATCTTTATAGTCCCTGCTGAAATGGATATCACATAGGGACATAGCAACAAGCTACATGGTAGGGATTCAGGTTCCACATAGAAACACTGGAAAAAGGAAATCCTTTTAGATAAGCTTTTTTTCTTTAAAAAAAAAAAAGAAGTGAAGATGATTCATTTATTTATCTTGCAATGTATCAATTGAACTCAAGAAAAAGGTCCATTTTCCTGTACTCTTTAAGAATTAAAAAAATTTGGCTTAATTTCTAATTTACATATTTTTTGAAAATATAACTCTTCTCTTTTTTTTTTTTTTTATGTGCTCAAATACTAGAAGGGTTCCAAATCCTTTTTCATCCCTAATTGAAAACTTTTTCTGAGTTTGACTCCAAATCACAAACTATTTCAGTTGTCCTAAATTTCTATTTTTAATTTATATATTTGTGTATGTGTGTGTATTTATTGTTTGCTGTACTCAGGTGGAAGATGTTCATGGTATGACATAAGGAAACAAGGGCATGAGAGGAATCGAAGTTCTTGGTGTTCCTATTGTTTTTTTCTTAAAGAATTCCCTCCCAAAATACACTGCCTCATGTTCAGCAGGGGTTTAATTGTGTTTTAGCAAAATCTCACTTTTCCAATTATACTGGCAATGCTCCATTTTTAAAACACTTCTATGTGTCTGTAAATAGCACAAAAAAGATAGTTAATGCTGACCTTTTTGTACTTCCTCACCCCTTCATTGTGCAGAATGTTTGTGATTTTGAAGTTTTTACCGTTGGATCTTTGTAAGTAAGGTGCAGTCTGCATATCTACTTGCAATTTTCTGAGAAGTTTCTTTACCTGGATGTAAGTGCATGGTTTTCTTTCTCTCTCACATCCTTTCTTTCTTTGTTTCAATGAAGGGATAAAGGCAGAGAATTAAGATTACAAATCCAAAAAAAGGAACAAGGGAGGCTTTACTAAGTAGATAGTAATTTTACCATGTGAATAAGAATTGTTGCTGAGCAAAGTGTAGGTAAGAGAAGCTGAAGGAGAAGCAGAGTTGGGATGGCACAATAGACTTGAGTGAGTAAACAGAAACAATGATTCAGAAATTTTCTTCTCATGACTCTATTGCCTCTATTGTCGTCTTCTTGACATTTTTCTCTTCCACAAGTTGTTGACATAGTCCTGATGAGCAGATAAGCTGTTAATATTGCTTGCTTTTTGTTTCATTAAAATGTATCTCAGTAAAGATAGAAAGAACAATATATTAAATATATTATTGGTAAGCAAAATTCTGAACAATATTAATTTTAAAACCTTTTTCCAAAACACCAATAAAAGAGTTCCTTAAAATGCTGTATTGTGAGAGATAGGGCAGTATATTCTTCACTTTACTGCACATCCAGCATGGAGCAAGATATGCTTCATTTGCTATTTTGCCTAAAGTGTCACTGACAATATAATATTTTGTATCCAATCTTTAATTGTAAAATATTTAAACAATTTTTTCTGTGAGAAGTCACTGAAACAGAGGAATGGAGTGTCTTCTTCTGCTGCCCTTTGCTTATTCCCAATTTGAGAGCTTCACTAATATGAAAGTTGCACTTAATTTTTATTATTTAAAATGAATATTGTTTTTTAAGTGGCTCTTGGAGTTTGTTTTGGACAAATCCTCCTAGGTTGTGTTTAGGTAGTACACTAACTCAGATGTCATATCCCGAAGTATGCCAGTATGCCAAAATGGAGATACACACTGGGATAAAGTTAGGCATGTGGTTCAGTACTTTGCTGAGAAGACATGACGTCAGTGACAGTAAATGCAGCCTCAGGGAAGAGCAAGTCTTCACTGGCAGTAATTTGTGCTGACTATGAATATTTCCTGTTGTGTAAGGACCAAGCTAAGTTCTGCAAAGGTGAAGACAATAATTAAAAGGAAAAGACAAATCTCAAGAACAGACTGAAAAGTAGGTTTTTCTTTTCCTTTTTGTTTTTCCCAGATCTTTTATCTTTTATTGTGGAGGAACAAGAAGAAGGTAACACTCAAATGTTTGAACCCTCCCTAGTAATAACAATGTTTAACATCACAAGCATATTTTACGTCTACGCATCCAAAAGAGAGGGTAAATGTGTTTGGAATTTCATACCCTACTTTGCTGTTGCAGACATTTTGTGTTCTGGTCCTTCTGATATGCAACAGTCTATTATAATTTGTTTTGATTGTTTAGTGGCTTTTGTTGTGTATCTTGAAATGATATATAGTATTGAAAAAAGAAATGCATTAAACATGCAGTGTTCAGTTAGCACATCCTCTTCTGTTACTTCTCTGTTATAATATAGGGCAGGCTTTCCCATCTAATATTAAAAATCCTACAGAAATTAAGTACTGCTGGAAAGGAGCTATCAATTGCCAGCAGTAGTTACTGAGGGTTTAAATTCTTTTTTATCCAAAAAATCCAATTTATCCAAATCCTAATGTAACCTTTAAATTCATGAATAAAATGCTGAAGTTGGTAGGAGCTACCACTCTCAAAACCTCCCTTAGTTTGGCCCTCTCACAAGCACCATTGTGTTTCTAAAAAGTTCTTGTTCTACTCAGATTTTTCAAGTTTTCCCACCCTTCTATGATTACCTCTGCAAGCTTTTCCTTTAAATTAAACAAGTATTGCATAAGAAAATAACAATTGGAGATTTTATTTAAAAGTGGTTTGTTTAAATGCTTGTTCTAACAAGCTGGATCTGTTGTTGAGATCTGGACTGTTACATCCTTCTTGAAGTGGTCCTGGGGTCAACTAGTGCCATGCATGAGACCTGGGAATCCTTTCTCCCTTCTCCACCAGGATGAAGTTTTTTCTTAATTCAGCACACATACTCCAAAGGAGTCTGTTGAGGTGACCTCACTCTAGCCTTATGTGCTAGTTGCCTATGTTTTTTCTGAATTAGGCCTCAGCCCTTGCCAACGTCATTCAGCTCCCCATGGCTTCCCCAAAACAGTGATGGGGTATCTTTGCTGCCTTGAGTTACCATGGTGGAGGAAAGAGCAGTAGTGGGTGAGGCTTCTGTGCATTTCCTTCTTCACCATCAAACACCATAATTCAGTATATCCATACTTATAGTTTCAATTCAGTATTCTTAAATACATAATGGACAACACCCTTGTCAGGTTAAAAATCAAGCAGCTGAAAGGGCTGACTTGAAGGTGCTGCTACTGCTTCTAGGGTCTGCATGGCTATCTTCTGCTGTTCACAATGTGGACAAAGCTGGATTTTTCTCCCTGAATTTAAAAATCTACCCTATCTTCAAGCTAATAATTACAGAGGTAACACTGTAAATATACTTCTTTTTTCCCCATTAAAAATAAGCTTTCATAATTTCATACAAAGATTCAAACCAGGTGGGAGCTGATATGCTCCATCATTAAAATCAAAGCAAAAGACCAAGGTAGAAGGCAGTGTAGGATGCACACACTTAATCTGATTTCATTATCTGGATGATCTTTAACTACAGCAGAAAAACCAGCAAGTCTGTGTAGAGATACACTCATTTGACTTTAAGAGCAACTGATTGGTTTCAATGTAGCTTAATTTACTACCTGAAGCTAAAGATGGTCTGAGCACCAAAAATAGGCTGAAATGAGAAAAACTCTGAATTATCGCAAATATAGCTACTTTGTTGTAAATCTGTGTGCAGGCCCATTTGCTTCCCGATCAAAGTGTATAAAATCAGTTTACAGAAAGTCAATAGCAAACTGGCAGGATGAAGGCTTTTTGTTCTTACCTTATCTGTTGAGGGCATACAACTCTGTTCATTCTGATATTCTGTCTGGAATAAGCCTTCTATATTTAGCATTTTAAAAAACATTATTTTTCATTTTATTTTTATGTCTCAAAATAAATTGCACAAACTGGAATTTCAAACAGAGTGCTAAAAGTTGTTTTACTTCCTCTTAAAAAAATGTGCTTGACTTAGTTTGGAGGGCTGTACAATATGATGTTGCTGTTGAAACTCTTCATCTCCAAACTGATTTTTAAAAAATTCTTTACAACAAGGCAGTGCTTTGCAGACCTGAACATTGTGTAGCTAAATGCTGCTTCCTTGTGCTTACATACTTTTACTTAAATAAGGCTATTTGACTGCAAACTTCAAAACCATTATTGCTGCATTTTTCTATACAGCATACAGATTATAGTGTGTGCTGTTATTTTGTATTTCAGGTTTAACTTTGGATTTATATCTTCTAATTGTTAATTCATATTCTTGAATTGAATCAACAAATTTTATCTGCATTCAAATGTAATTATAATTTCCTTTCCCCCACAACTTTCATGTTCTAAAAGAGAACAATCTGATATCTTTATTTCTTGAATTATGTTTGTGTTGCCAGATGTTCTGCCATGTCCCTTGAGGTTTGCATGCAAAGTAAATAAATCAGAAAATTCTTAAAAATCCCTCTTAATACTATGTTTTACAAGAAGTTGGAACTACTTCTTTCTGTGACCCATACCACATTCATATTTTCAGACCATCACTCCTGAATGGTGGCAATACTGCTGGAAAACAATGGAGTACATTGAAATTTGAAATGGAGATTACACACATGATGAAGAAAGAGCTCAGATAGTAAAGCTATTTCCTGAATTTATGCACAAGCCTATATATAATTCAAAAGAAGCTAAATAACTGTGAATTTTAATTTATTTTAGGAGAATTTTAATTATTTTTTTTTAATTCAGATACCATCTTCTTCACCACAGTTGCTCAAAAATAAAAGACACACTTCTTTCTCTAAAATCCTTTTCCTGCCTATCACTTCACCCTTTGTCCAGTCTGTTTTGGTGGGTTTTGTTTTCTCTTGACCAAGTGAGGATACTGCTGTGGCTGCACTGATGATGTTTCTTGTGTAACAGCTAACTTTTGCTGAAAAAGCTTATACTATAGCAAATAGTCTCTCTTCCTCCAAATGAATATTTATATCCTAAAATTTATGTAACTGACATAAATTGATAATCTGCTATGGCTCATTAAATACTTCTATTTTGCAATTATGCGATAGGTACAATATCTTTAATGAAAGAGATATTGTCTTTCCTGTTTCTCTCCTGTCTCTCCTGATAGAGATTTCAACAATACCCTGAACCACTTTTAAGGAAGCACTGTGTTAGCTATGACCAATAAAGAAATGGATACACTAGCACATCCCACAACAAATATTTTCCTACTTGAATTACATAACCACCACAGGGTGCTTATGTGCTTCTAAGAACCACAGTGCTATCTCCAAATCTGGGGCAGTAGTGATGGTAGTAAGACTGTACTATATTTTTTGCTTAAAAGGCTTGTCTCTCAATAAAGTTTTTTTTTTACCTTACATTTACTGGAAGGGGACTTTAGCATCTGTGCAGGTAAGCATGTGGGTGAAAGCAAGAAGGTGAATGTGTGCATTGTGGTATTGTATATACAACTGAAGCAAATTACTCAGGTGCAATTATGCTGACAAGAGATGGATGTCACAATCCCAAAAGATTCCAAGAATTTATCTGGTTTTACTGAATTGGTTTTGTGAACTTTTTCAGTAAAAGATAAGGTCTTTAAATCAAAACAATGAAGTTTATCTTAAAAAAATTTCCTTGCCTATGTTTAAAAACCCATTTAATATCTTCCAGATGAAAGATTAAACAAATTTAAATTTTGAAATGTATGAAGAATTTTATTTGACTTGTTATATTTTCCTCAGTTGTTTAATTCATATAAAACTGAAGAAGATCAGTTAGTCACATAAAGTTAGTGCTTTATGCTAAAGTTGCAAATGTATTTTGTTTATGTCTGTCTGTGCTGTAATGGAGAGACATTTCAGCTGAGATGATCCTGCATGTTAAGTACAGTGGTTTTAGCAGTTAAGGACTCTAAGTGCATTACCAGTCTATGCTTCTCAGTCAAGTTATCTTCAGGCTTCTTGGGGGCAGGAGGAAGTTATATAAATTAGAAACAGGAAATTAACAGATTTTCTGATCTCCACTATGAGATCTGCAGCTTCAGCTATTACCAAAACCTTGCAGGAATAAATTTCCTTGTAATTCACTACAGTTTTTTTCTATAATGCATACTTATTGGTCTGACCTTGTCCAGCCTAATTTATCCTTCCAGTGTCCTTTATAAGTTAAATACTACTTTCTGCTTATGGGGATTTGCTCTTTAGATGCATTTTTAACTTAAACAACTGGCACATATGCAAAATAGGCTCACCTGCACTGGAGGAATAATCGAGAAAAGAGGACTGGGTTTCGGGGTTATATTTTCCTAATGCTTCAAAACAAAGCTATAGGCTAGCTGCTTTATCCAAGATCAATAAAGTGAAAAAACATCATAAATAACACAGTGACTATAGCAGTGAACCTGTAGAAAAGTGGAACTGAAATATTCCAAAAACCGAGTACAGTGGCAATTGGTTCTGCTTCCAAAACTGCTTTTGCTCCTTTAGACCACTCTTAGACCGGAAGTGTTATTTTCTTTGTAATTATCAACACCTCCTTTCAGTTCAGCTTTGTAGGAAAATGGATTGAACTCCATTCACCACCATTCCCTTTGGGCCTGGACTTTCAGCTAGTTTTTACCCAGTGAAGAGTACTCCCATCTAAGCCATGGGTAGCCAGTTTCTCCAGGAGAATGATGTGGAAAACCGTATAATAGATCTTACTAAAGTCCAGGTAAGCAACATCCACAGCCTTTCCCTCATCCACCAAGCAGATATCTTTGTCATAGAAAGAGATCAGGTTTGTCAAGCAGGACATGCCTTTCATGAACCCATGTTAACCAGGCCTAAACATCTTGTTGTCCTTCACATGCCACATAATGCCACTCAGGATGATGGCTTCCATGACCTTTCCCGATACCAGGGTCAGACTAACAGGCCTGTAGCTCCTTAGACCCTCCCTCTGGCCCTTCTTGTGGACAGGCATCACATTTGCTAGACGCCAGTCAGCTGGGACTTCACCAGTTTACCAGGACTGCTGGTAAATGATGGAAAGTGGCTTGGAAAGCATTTTTGCCAGCTCCTTCAGTACCCTCGGGTGGATCCCACCCAGCCCCATAGACTTGTGTCTGCCCAGGTGTTGGAGCAAGTCTCTCACCATCTCCTTTTGGATTATGGGGGCTTCATTCTGCTCCCCACCCCTATCTACTAGCTCAGGGGTGGGAGAGTGCTCAGGAAACAACTGGCTCTTCTACTAAAGATTGAAGCAAAGAAGACATTAAGTACCTCAGCCTTTTCCTCCTTATTAATAATAATGCCCATTTTAATTTTCATAGGGCAAAAGCCTGCATGATCTTTACACAACTCTTGCTGACTTAGTGCAGGGTTCATTTATGCCTGACCCAACAGACATTGCAGGGAGATCACAGAATCATAGAATCATAGAATGGTTTGAGTTGGAAGGGACCTAAAGTTCAGCTAGTTCCAACGCCTCTGCTATGGGCAAGAACACCTCCCACTAGAGCAGGTTGCTCAAAGCCCCATCCAACCTGGCCTTGAACACTTCCAAGATGGTGCATCCACAACTTCTTCAGGCAACCCATTTCAGTGTCTCACCAGCCTCATAGTGAAGAATTTCTTTCCTACAGCTAATTTAAATCTCCCCTGTTTCAGTTTAAAGCCATTACCCCTTGTCCTCTGGGAGATCATTTGAGACTTTCATGGATATAGCACTCAATTCCTAGTAAATTCCTTTGCTGTTTATTAAACCTTATTGTCAATACACCATCTACAATCCAAGTGAATAAATCATCCAAACTGCAATTTTCTTTCAGTGCCAGAACTCCATCTGAGCATGGCCCATATGCCGATTTATAGCAACTGTCTGGTTTTGAAGAAGGAATGCTCTGAAAGAGGAAACAAACAAAACTGGGAAAAGAATGTACATTTTTTCCTAGAAAAAAGCCCCAACTCTCCCAGTGATAAATGTCTTTTATTTGAGCTGCTCTGTACAAAAAACAGCTTTCGGCCTTGTGCCAGGGCCTGTGACTAGACTGTAGCACCCACATGTGTGATAGTGTCTCCATAGTCACAATTCTTTGAAGAGTTCAAATTTGGCAGGAGATTGCACGACAGACATCAAAGTGTGATGGACATGAGTGACATTCAGAGGAAAAGCAAGCTTATCTTGCTGTGTCTGGAACAGGTCACCATGCTGCCACTTTCCCATCCCTTTGTCAAGGCTTCCCTCCAACACACACTGCTTGCTCCCTCTGCTGTGGTCTCAGGTTCCTCATTGATTATGATTAAATAACATCACAACCATTTCTGTACTGGAAAGTCAGAAAGTCCCAGACACCTTAGGGTCTGGGTGTGATACAGATATGTGGGTCATTGTCTGTAATATTATGTACTTCTTTGATAATATAGTTCTTGAGGAGTTTTTTTAATGTCAGAAATTAAGGTTTAATGTGGTTCAGGGATTATCACTTCACATTTGTCGTGGTTTGGCCCCAGATGGGAACAAAGGACCATGTGGCAGCCGCTCGCACAGATCAGAGTCCCCACTGGCGGTGTGGCCGGGAGGGGAAAATTGAAAGAAAAACTC
>BJBW01006107.1:0-39610 GCA_004320125.1 Scolopax mira | reverse complement strand
CAAAGGCCACAAGAAATAACAACGATAACATGGACAGAGGAGTATACAACCGCCATCACAATACCGCTGCTTGCTGAAGCACCGGGAACCCACCCAACTGCACTGTTGTCCCTGCGGGGGTGGGACTTCCTCCTCTTATATCACTTCCTGTCCGTCCCCCTCCCCGGCTAGCTCAGGCCCCTCCCCCTGGGCATGGCTCAAATGGGATGGAATACTTGTGTCCCTGCAAGGTCCTGGGAACAATTAACCCTTTCCCCACCAGACCCAGTACAACATCTCACACTGCCTGCAGGCAAAAGAAAGTAAAATTATTCTTTTTAATTAAATAACTGAAGCCATTGTATTTGTCTTCTAGTTCATTAATAAGAACTTGTTTGGTCTTAGTAATTTTCTCTTGACACACTGCAGCAAAATACATACAGCTTCATCAATGAAAGGATTCTCCAGAAAAGTAACACAGAGCTCAAACAGGAAGCTCAATTTCACATTTTAAAAGCAGATATATTTCTGTTATGTCCACATTGCTTTATTAAAGAACCAAATGTACCATCCAGGAAGGATAGAAAGAGACACATTTTATAAAATACAACAGTACATCTTTCAGCTTCACTCCACAGTATGTATCTAGCGCTTGATGTGCAATCATGTGCAATCCAATTGTTATATAACTAAAGGATATTAGACTTTTCCGTGGTCCTCTTATTTACCTGAAAATACTTGAAGTAAATGACAAGACTACTGCATTTTTACACTATTTTACTTCTAGAATAATCCACATATTTTTGTTGGATTAAGATTATTGCAGAGGCAGTGCTCCTGGCCTAGATTCTGGTAGGTTTTTTTTTTCCCAGAAGTAATGTGTGCAACTGACAGAACTAGTCTCACTGTGAACTAGTATAAAATAACGACACAATATCTTATAGGTGATGTAATGTATTTTTGTATGTGTGTTAATAAAATGTGTTACCATTTAGTTCAATCTCAATACCTGAATCTATATCCATATATTCTACAAATTACTAAGTGAAACTGAGCCACTGAAGACCTGGCCAAGACTTGGTTTTTAAGATGCTTAAGTTAAAAATTTCTCATGTGCCAGCTGTGTGCTTGTTTTATTTTATTTATTATTTTAATTCTTTTCAACTCATCAGTGACCAAAGTTTCTATCTAATTCATGTAGTGGTCCCTATGAAATCTTTAGATGGTCTCAGTCAGTTCACTGGCAGACAACAATTTACATTACAGAATCCAAGACAAAATTAACAGAAGATAATGGGCCTCATTTTTGGCAGACTTAGTAGAGGAATTTGTATTGCAAAATCTGACTCACTTTTCTAGTGAGGAAAGGACCTGGCAGCTGATAAGTGAAGCATATTGGTAAAATGAGGAGCTCAAATTGTTGCTTCTCAAACTGTTGCTGCTGTGTGGAACTGTGGAGAATCAGGACAGGCAGTCTTTTTCAGGATCTAAAAATATTCTTAGACCAAAGGAAAAGAAATACATTGCAAACAGAAATTATTTACACAGATCACCTGTGCTCTGTGTTGGGATGTCCTCATCAACAAAAAGCAAGCAACCCTTTATCATCTATGGGTTTAAAAAAGGTTCATTTAAATTTAAAGTGTTAAGTATGCAAAATTCATTTATGTATAAGAAAGGTAACAATTTAGTAGCATAATGAAAGAGGCGTACTTAACATTCTAACAAGTCCCCATAGCTGTTACCATTGAACTGATGGATTTACATAATTTAAATAAGTATATCTAACATATTTATATTTACTATTTTTTCCCTCTGAAACAGGATTTGTATTTGCTAGATAATGTTCAAACAAATCCTAGCATATTTAAGAGTGACTTTACAACTATTTATTTTACAACTATACCAGTTTGGTATTCATTGAGTGACAAAACATTGGAAGTAGTATAAACAAATTTAGTTGAAATTGTGAGATGAAAATTGAAGCTTGTTGGGCATTTACTTGGCAAGAAAAGTGTAATGTGAAGTAGTGACTGCAGTAGTACTGATTGATATTGGCCTTGTTGCAGTCAATAGCAACTTTTCCAGAGAATTTAGCAGGAGGGAGATGAAGTAGAAATTGCTTCTCAGTCAAGCCTGTTCAGTTGTGAAAAGCTTTTTCCTTCAAAACAGAGAAGATTAAGGTCAATGTTCAGAATTCACGGTAATTTTTTATGGATAATGATGTCCAGGGCACTTTACAGGACCACAGATTTTTGGAGAGACTTAGGCAACAGGCAAGAGAACTGTAAGTATGGGGAAAAAGATTAAATACCTGAAGTATTTGTAGAGAGAGAAAGGAAAGTCTAACAACCTTCAATCTCTTTTTCACCTCCATCTGTGATAACATTGGCTAGCATTGTTACAATGAATGTGCTTTTTAAAAATATGATGTGCTTTTTAAAAAATAATATGTATTTTTATAGTAGAAGTGTGTATATTCTAAAGAGTGCAGCTGACAGTGCATCCTGGTCTGAGCCAGCTCAATGCTTCTTTGGGGTGCAGAGGGAGCTGGAAACCCACCAGGGGAAGATTGCACCTCTTCAGGCAATCACTGGAGACATGGTGGGGATGAGATGGACAGAGAAACAGCTCTGCAAAATTAGTCTGCTGTTCTTAGCAGATGGAAACATCCTTCCCATGCCAGGACTGGCCACATTCCTCCACTGCTTGTCAGCAAAGCAGGTGGTGGGTCCATTTGGTGCCCCTCAGTAATTTGTTCCTCTCAGGCAAACTGTTTTCCTTGCTGGAGCCTAGATTTTACCCTAGTCATCTCAAATGGCTGTGTTTGTGACAAAGTAATGTAATTTATATTTCTTTTTACCTAGTTTGCCAAAATGCCTATTTCTGGGGCTGCAGCAAGAGTTTTCAGCATAAGGTTACTGAAAGAAAATAGTTGAGTTTTATATTAAAAGAAAACAGTGTGTGCTAACACCAGCATTGACATATTAAGAATAAAACCATCATGTCAAGTTCTATTTCATTTGAAGTTCATCACATGCTCAACTAGTCCAAATGTACTTGCTGATGTCTGAGGCTATGTAAGTTCAGATATAACAGGTGATCACAGGCATGTGCATTAGAAAACACCAGGATCCCAGAGCACTGTTTATGTGTTCTATAGAAAATATTAGGGTTTGTTTAGAAATTTCTTCTTCACAGTGGATTTTGTTGAAGAAACTGTAATAAAGTGTAAGGAAATTATAGGATAGGATCTATCCTCTGTAGTCAAAAGTTCAAGAAATTTTGGACTTGGGTCTCTGATCTTTCAGAAAGCTCTGTGTGGATACATCTCATAATGTTCTACCAATTGTGCCTTATGCAAAGTGGGACTCACTTCCCACCCCTAAATTGTACTCCTCATGAAGATGGTTTCAGCTATTTCTTCACAAACACTGTACTGCACTGGTGCCTTCTGCATTACTGTATGTGCTCTGGACACAGTGTCTTAAATATTTGCCTTTTGGTCATTTTTCTAAGCTGCTGGACATTGGGTGGTATGTGTGGTAGTGGTGATGTTTTCTCACTAGCTAGATTTTTTCCTAGAGTAGACCAAAAAGAGAGGCATGTCTGAAATTTTGCGTTAACTAACAATAGACCTTAACCTCACATCTATTCATCATGGATATGTCTTTAAGACCCAGTTAATTATTCAAGCCAGACCTTATGACCTCCCAGGTATGCAAACCTGTGAAATGAGCAAAAACTCACTGGTTTTGGAGCTTTTGTGTTAGGACTGTCTTATGTGTTTTGCCATACCTGGCAGACCAGGTTAGCAAGAGCTGGGAATTGAAGATAATCACCCCTTTTCCTGTACAATTCACCCACAAAGCATGTTGCAGTTGCAAAGCAGAACAATTTAGCTTATGCCTCTGCTAGAGGTGTTTATCAAATTGCCTGACAATTGAAGACCAAACTCTGCTTACCTGCTCAGGTTTCTGAAAATTTCTATTGTTTGTTCCTGCTCTGGAGAAATGCTGGTGTTGCAATAGTATTTTTCAATTTTTCAGATACAATAGAAAATTAAAGATTTCTTGGGGCCAGCTTAAGTTTACTGTGTTTGGGAACCTTAAATATGTAGCAACTAAGGCATAAGCTTCTCTTTGCCCCTAGCAAATAAAAGGGACCCTTGAAGGGAGAGAGCACATAGCAGTATTTTTCTGTCCTTTTGCTAGACTTAACTGGAACGCAACATAGTATTCTATTTTGGTGCAAGGCAGCTATAGGGTACTACCTGAACTGTAGTGTTTTCCAGCCACTTGGCACTATCAGAGGCCTCAAGAAACGCAGGCAAAAATGGAGAATGAAAACATATCCCAGTGCAAGGGCTAAATGTGTGCAGGGTGCAGGCTTGTGTCTATGCAAACAATCATGTTGAGAACTGGAAGGACAGGAAGCAAGGAAGCTCCTTGTCTCACCAGTGCAGAAAACTGTCCACCACTGAAAGCAAGGGTGTGAAGCATTTGCATGGCAAGGTGTGTGTGAGCATCTCTCTGCTTTCCCTAGGCTCAAGCACCTCACAGAGTGCTCACTGTATGAGCTGAAGGCATAAATATTTTGTGTGTGTCTCTCCATGCACGCATCCATGGACAAAGAGAGACATTAGCCCTTTATGTAAAAAATTGGTCTTACTTGATAACTTATTTTAAAGCAAATAATTTATTTTTAGGCTTGTCCCACAAAGCTTTAATAAGTGGCTATGACTATATCACTGCATTCAGCATAAGGTATAGTTTTCCCATTTAAAGACAGCACTCATGGATGAAACTTCACAAATTGAGTTTTCTTGCTTGCTCTAAAAAGCAAAATAGTTCACATTGTATCTTCATCAAAAAGATGAAGATACAAAACCAAACATATTGCAGCCAAGTGTCCCTGTCAGTCACTGTGCAGTAATTAATCTCTTCTATGCTAAAGGCACTCAAACCCACAAAATAGAATCACTCCAGCAAATCACTGTATTAGCTGGAAATTAAAGTTTAAGAGGCTCTAGCTCTTGTTTTTCTTGTGGCTGCTACTTTAAAATTTTTTCTAAGTAGAAAATGGAAATTTGTTGTTATGGGGAGAAGGGGAAAAGGGGAATTGACGGTTCCTAGGTGACTTAAAATGTTTGTTCGAGAACAACAAATCCAGGGACAATCATGAGACACCTATGCATAAGGTGCCTTTAGAAAATAAGCAGCTCATTAAGGAAAGAAGAAAGCATTTTCCTGCCTAATTATTAGGAACTTGTTCGAACAGGGGACAATACCAGATGGGTAGTTTTATCTCACTGATGGCTTTCTTAACGATGTTTTTTTAAAGCCGTGGACCTAGACACTCTTTGAATTATTAATGCTCAAAGCAAGATGGTCTGTCAAATTTTCAGTTTTATGCTGTGATTTGAAAGTATTTCATCATATAAACCTGTCTTGTTTACAGGACATCTCTGCCAAGTAGAAAAGGTCTTTCTTTGTCATACTTTTGCTCCTGGTCCCTAAATGAAGGAGTATTTTCGCAGCACATCTGAGTTATGCCCTGAGATATGCACTACAGAAAACCTCTGCCGTTTGTGTGGACAATCAGAGCTGCAACATAAATGCATCTATGAGAACTGTGAGCCTTTGGAGACAGTCCAACTCTCCTGGGGAATCTAGGTTCATCCCTATGAATAAATCCTCTGTCTCCTTCCATATCTGGGAAAATTTCCCCTTGATAGAGGAGTCTTTTAGGGTTTCTTCACTCTAAGACTCTTCAGGCATGTAGATGGTGTTGCTGATGCGAGCTGTATGCAGTTCAGCAATCACCTGAATCCAGAATGACTTTGTGTCCTCCCTCATGCTCAACACCAAGCCTGGTGACACTTGGTTTGTGTGATCCCTTCTGAAGGAACAGGTCCCTGCTTAATTGTTTCCTAGCAAATTAATAACAGTAATGAACAATAATATTATATGCAGCTTGAATAATATATGAAGAGCTTACTAACTACTAGTTTGTGTCTAGAGAGTGTTAGAACAGATTGCATTTTAGCTGGTAATAATTTTTTAAAATGCATATACTTAATTTCATGTTGATTGTCTCTGGCTTTCACTGAATGTAACTTCTATTTCTGTAGCTTCTCCTTAGTACTAATATCCGTATTTCTGGCACCACATCTGTGCATTTTCTTGCAGTGAAGTGGAAACACATTAGCCTTTATTTGTTCGTAGGTTGCTAGAAAAGTTCCTCTGACCTCGTGGTGAGTGCTGTTGCCATTGTCTTTGTCCATGTGGTGGTGTTGCATACTCTCACAAAGTGCTTCAATACATTAGAACTGTATTGCTTTCCAAACGTTGGGCAATTCCTTGGTCCATGCTGTTGCATGTTGCATGTATATGTGATATGTGTATATTTTTTGTGAGCTATGTGTATATTTTCTGTGAACTATGGTACTGAGCTCCACATTCTTTTCTATGAAAATTTTGTTTTGTTTTCTTTTAGTGGACATTGTTAAAAAAGACTCTTAAATTACACCATTATCAGTCATTCCACTGTACATCTTAGGGTTTAGTTTGAAAGATGTGGCAAAGGCAGAGTAGAGTTTTGTGATCTTTGAATGTTTCAAGAAAGAAAAGGGTGATTCCTTGCGTGAATTCTTTCAACAATACAGTCCAAGTGTATGCTCTTCCTCAGCTGAGAATGCTTTGAATAGGTTTTGCCTATGTTCTGGTCAGAAACAGATCAGAGCCTAGGACTTTGACACTAGTTTGCTTCATCCTTTGTCTGAGCTCAAGCTTCTGAGCATAGTTTCTCAGCACAACCACTTCCATCTGGTTTCTGTGAGAAATAATTCAAGGTGAAGCTGTAGTCAAGTCTTCAGAGAAAAGGAGTGGATACTTCTTGTACCAGCTTTATTCTTTAAGCCAGAAATACAGGAAATTGTGTCTTTTGTCTGTATTGGGCAATTTCTATTGTTTAGCAAATCTTTTTACTTTGTCAAAGATGAATTCCCTCTCAGAGCCTCTGTCATCTTCAGAATTCTTCACAGTCTTTTCTCCTCCCACTCCAAATTGGGTTGACACTAGGGACCCAGTTAACATTTGCAACTCTATCCTATCCCTTCAATCCTGGATTATTCAGACCAAGCTCTTCTGAACTTTTAACTTTTTTCTATCCTCCCCATCTGAATATAATTTTATATATTTTTTCTTTCCATTTTTTCACTTCTCATTATATTGACAGCCCTCCTCTGGGGCTGCCTAGTGTTTCACAATCAAATGGTTTCAAAGACTTGCTTTCCAGCTGCCATTGCTGCACACATCACTTGAACATTGCATGAAATGCTGATGTCTTCTCCAGACTGTGCTTTCAGTGATGTTATTCTTCTGTTTGTGGGTTGTTAATTAGTTTTGCTCTCACTGTGTCCTATTCAGAGACACTTGGAGGCAGAGTTTGACATTGCTTTGCTTCCTTTTCTTTGTTCCTCCCCCCCCCATCCAAATGGTAAGTCATCACAGCAACCAGTTCCAGCTAGCTGCTCTAAGAACTTCATAGAATCATGGAATTGTAGAATTTCCTAGGTTGGAAGCTACCTTTCAGATCATCTATTCAAACTTCAAGATAAAGTTCAGTTCCCTGCAGATAGCAAGAAGTAATTTCTTGGAGGCTGATGAGACCTTAAGAAATTCCTGTCTTGATCATCACTTCCTGATGTGAAATTTGCAAAATACATCTTCCTCAACTCTCTTTCCCAGCCAAAGCTGTAAGTGAAAAAAATTAATTATTGGTTGTGAATGCTCATATGCCTGTGGGAATATGGGGTGTGGGTCCTTTCTCCCTGTGCTGTAACAATGTCACTTGGCTCTACCTGTGATGGTGTTAGTTGGCTCAGGGGCCCTGAGTAGAAACAGAAATATGCTCTAATACAGAAGGTTGGCTGCTTTAAGATATTGGTATATCTCAATGCCTTAAAGAAAATCTGAGAGACAGCATGGGCCTGGGTTAAGACTTCAGGATTTGGCTCCCTAGTAATAGTTGAATGCAATAAAAATATTTTTTTGGGGGCAGTCTGTGCTGTTCAGAACAAATGGAAAGCAGAAGATAGGCTTTGTTATAAGTATGATGTGAATCCTCCCATGACAGACTTCCTCAGATAATAAAGATGAACATGCTAAACGTTTTATAGAGATGTCAGCTGTCAGGTCTGATTCAGCCCTTGCCTTGGTTTTTCATTTCTCTGCTTAGCAATTGCCTCCCAAAGCACACAAGTAGGAGGGCAAGAAAATATAAGCTGAATGGCAAATCAAGGAAAGGGCTTGTTCTTTTTCCCTGTGCTTTGTTTGTTGTTTTTGTTTGCCTTTAATTTCCCTGGGGAAATGGGTCCTTATATTTAGAAAGGAATAAGTGGCTGAGAAGGCTCTCTGGCCTCTTTCTGTTCCTTCCCATGGGGAGCAGGCTGGAACCAGTCCATGGGAATAAAGCAGAACATCAGACGGCAAACCAAGAGAGCCTTCAAGAGGAGCAACGTGGTGAGGTGGAAAAACCACGTCCTTTCACAGGTGTCTGCATCCAGTTTTGATACATAATTGTGACACCTTGATGTGAACACTTCTGAGTTGCTGTTGTAGTCCCTCTGTTTATGAGATGGAACCTGACAGAAGATGGAGTGTAGTTTGGCCCCCGGAGTAAACTTGCCTCACCAGGGGGAAGAGAGGTTGAGCTGCTGGCAGAGGCAACAGCTCCAATCCTGCAGTTCCAGGTCTGTATACTCCCACTCTCAACACCGACAAGCAGTGCTCCAGTGCCTTGACTGACATGGATGCCTGGCTGTAGTTGCATAGAAACCAGATCTGGTGCATGTTGGAGATTATTACTCCTGCAAAAAGGAAAAGTATTTTTCTGGTGATTGAAAGTGGGGGCTTCCCTTATTAGTGGCTTTATGGCCTGGGGGTCTATGAGAGCTGAAACAGCATAGGTGCCATGTACACCCCTATTGTTCACAGCTGGAATGCAGGTTGCCTTTGTAACAGCAGTAGGAAGTTTAGGGATACAGTGGATTCTTCTTGCTCCTGAGGGTCTATGCCCACTGACCATTTTGCATGTGATAGAATGCAATTCATTATTAAGGTCTGGTCTTCCTGTGAAAAATACTTCTGGCCCCCAAAAACTGTCTGCTTTGTCTTGGTTTAACATAATACAGTCTTCCCCAGTTACTGACACAAGCCACAGATACTCAGTTTCACTCATATCAGGCTTCCAACCACATTCCTTTTGCAAATTAGCCAGTTGAAGGGCGTTCCATGGCATGGTTCTTGTGGTATTTCTTGTGGTATTTATTCCGCTGGGATCTGTGGATGCTTCAATTTTCATAATAGGGGCCAATTTAAACTCTCAGTCATCTAACTCACTACTCTCATCACTAATTTTCTGGTAAAGGTCCCCCCATATATCTCATATGTAGTAAAGTTAGTTGTCTATGGGATATAAAGGTTATCGTGTAAATTTACTATATGTGTCTTAGGTTACATGCATATGTATAGTATGTGTTCTGTATTGTTTATCATGTATGTATTTTACTGCATTGTATTTGGTATTTTATTGTATGTATTGTATGTCTTGTGTTATGTATGGTATTTATTAAACTGTATGTTTTGTATTCTAGTGTATGTTTTATATTGTACTGTATGTATTGTACCAAATGACAGTTTTGTTATGTAAAGCACTATATTATATGTTTTTTATATTATGAATTTTATTTATAGTGTATTTTATTGTATTTTATTTTGTGTTCTACTGTGCATTGTATTGTCTATTGTATCTAGTAACATGGTGTGTATTATATTCTATAGTGTATTCTGTGTATTGTATTGCATGGTATATGTTGCACAGTATGTATATGTTGTATGGTATGTTTTTCATTGTACAGTTGTTATATATATAGGCTCTTCTCAGTGGTACTTGGTGACAGGACAAGGGACAAGAGTCACAAGCTGGAACACAGGAAGTCCCGTCTGAACATGCTAAAAATTTTTACTTTGAGGGTGACAGAGTACTGGAACAGGGAGATTGTGGAGACTCATCTGGAGATACTAAAAACCTACCTTGAGGTACTCCTGTCCAGCCTGCTCCGGATTCTGTGGTGAACCTGTTTTGGTGGGGGGGTTGGACTATATAATCTCTGAAGGTCCTTTCCAACCCCTACAATTCTGTGATTCTGTGTTATTGTAAGTTGTGTATTGTATTGTACTGTAGTTGTGCATTAGGTATTGTACTGTATACATTGTATGGTATCCTCTGCTGTATTGTATAGCATCATATGTATCATATTTTGGGTAGTATGTTCTACTGCATTTTGCATTGTATTGCATATATTGTACTACGGCTATTGTTTGACATGGTATGTATTTTATAGTATGTATTATTTTGTTGGATATTATATATATTGTATTATATTTTGTAATGTATTTTAAGTTGTAGGTGGGTTTTTTTTTTGTCTTGTATGGCTTGGTATTTGTTGTATTGTATTTTTTGTATTGTCCCTTGTATTTTGTTTTATACTGTCTTGTATTTCTTTGTGCACTGCGTGTATTGTGTGTTTTGTCTGCATGGTATGTATTGTAGTGTATTTTGTATTGCATTTTGTATTGTACTTTATGTATTGTACAGTATGGTAGTTCTTGTATTGAATGTATTGTGTTGTATTTTGTATTGGATTGTTTGTATTGTATTGCATGTGTACTATTTTACCATATTACATATATGTATAGACATCCCAGTGTCTGTTCCAGTTCAATGACCAGAGCAATATCTATACCATTTCGATATTTGGACTGTGGCAAATTGGAAGCTTGCTCAAGAAATGCATGGGATTTGAAACGAAATAAACTGTATCTAAAATTCTGTTTGGCTGGTACATTTTTAGACAGATTGAATTCTCCAGGCTTCAGAAAACAATCTGTAATAAAGAGGTGTAACAGGACCACATCTATACAAATCCATTGTTCACTTGAGGAAAAAAAAAAAAAAGAAGCTATCATTCATAGCATACATTTACCTAAATTGCTGAGCGGACAATTCACTCAGACATACTAACTTGTTTTGACATTCATTCAGCAAGTTTTAATTTGGTGTAAAACTTATCTTTGACTAGCTGATCTAATAATCTTCTGATTATTTCAGAAGATTAGTTACTGGATAGTTACTTCTGCAAAGGCTTCTGGATCCTTGCAACCTGGTAACACAAAAATTCTTGCTGTTACAGAAACAGTATTATGTAAAATACATTGGTTTGTACATATGTGATATTCTGTTCTTTATTCTCCTCTGTATCTATTAAGTAATATTGCACCATCTCCAGTAGTTATACTCTTCCAGTTTTTGTAGGTTAAAATCCACCTCAGTAATCACTTAGATTGAAAGGACAAGCTTAGCACTCACAGTACCTCCTCTGCCAATTTCTTACATCCTACACTTTCCTTTTGCTTCTGTACTATGAATGCTACTCAATTGATAATGAACTTAACCTCCTTCATTATCTCTGAATATGAAAAGTACAAACACTTCTTGATCTTATTTAGTGTATGAAACTGGAATGGCCTTTTCTGTCTGTGTACTGTACCTACCTACACCTGTTGTTCAAGGGATAGTTACTCTGGAGAGTAGGCAGTTTACACACTGCAACTGACTTAGCAAAGAGAAAAGGGAAAGTGTTTGTCTTGTGCATACACAGCAAGGAAGGTGGTGTGAATTTAACAATTGCAGCAGTGCATTCTGAGTCAATCTGGTAGGCTTTCAAAGCTACAGCAAGCTGCTAGTGACTTTGTACAATAAACCTGCTTCTATTTAAATATCACTTATTGAAATAATTTAAATGGAACATATAAAATACACAGCTTCTGCTTCTTTTCCTCTACTCATTTCCATATCTTTTATGTACTCTCTGTATGGTCCACAATGCTTACTTGGCAAACCCATTAAGTTATCAGGCATATTTATAGGGCATATCCACTCTAGACGTTATCATTGTTCAATTAAAAAGGAAATTGAAATGGTTTGTACAGGATGTAGCTTAGAAGCTGTTTCCCACAGAGGCTATAATTAATAATAGTGTGCTATAACAAATATAGAATATGCCAGATAGCAAAATAGAGTATGGAAAGTTCCAAAGAACAGCCCAAATTAGACTATAGTGCTGTGATTGGACTAGCAAATAAACATGGAACAGTCTGACCAGGGAGATGATTGAGTCACCATCCCTGGAGGTATTTAAGAAACGCGTAAATGTGGCCCTTCAAGGCATGCCCTAGTGGTATGCCCTAGTGGACAAGATTGTAGGGGTCTTTTGTGTGTCTGTGGTTGGGCTCAATTATCTCAGCGGTCCTTTCCAACCATGAAGATTCTGTGATTCTATGTTATGAAAAACAATGATGTAATCAAAAACAGAAATGGAAGACAATGCAACTCAACTGCAGTGGATTAACTACTCCTAAATTCAGGATTGTGCAGAAAGGACAATCCTGGAATAGGGGATTTTGGTTTGGAATGAAAGGAGTTATCTGCACGTTGTTCTTTGTTCTCCCCACTTGTCCCCTAAATTTAAATGAACTTGTCTGGGAAAAAATGTTGTTATGGCAACACATTTTTTCCTAAGCTAATCTCCATGTTTCAGACTTACAAGTTATATGACTATGAAAATGGAATGAAGAAAATCTATAAATGCAATTTTGTTGGCTAAACATAGCTATGGATTCCTTTTTAGATCAAAAAGTATCTTGTCCTGAAGAGCAGTCAGATGCACAAAGCTATTATCAACGATGTATACACAGCTCTGTCACTGTCATGAGAAGGGGAGGTTTAGATGAAAAGTTATGTGAGAAGGGAGAGATGGGGAAGAGCTTTGGAGACTTTCTTTTGTCCCAGAGAAACAGGAAGGACAAATGAAGACTGATGCTGCAGAGGTTGCCCTTTCCAACACTGGCCTCTGCCAAATTCATAATAGTCTTTTCTAACTACAGAAAAAGCTGCCTGAAATCCAAGAAGTCTCAAACTGTTATAGGCAAAAGTGAGCAAGGGAGTCATGCTGATTTGCTGTCCTGCACAATTGTATGCTTTGATTTCCCAGGACTTTTTTTTCCATCCGACATCTCATTGCCAGCACTTTATTATTATAACCTTCTGAGGTTTATCTCTGGCAGGGGGGCAGAGCATTGTATACCTCTCTATATAAAAATAGAGTCAGTCATCACCTTTACCTGACATGCCTGAATGAACAAATACTTGACTTGCAATTAGTGTGCTTAAAATCTTGTGTATGAACAAAGAGGTATTACAGCTAATTCAAAGCCAAGAATTTATTGCTAATAAAATTGAGAGTCTAATAATTGTTATTCCAGATCTAGTTGCTGGGGAGAGTGGGTTGGAGGGTGAGTAGAAAGAGCATAGGAAATTAAGTTCAAATTCTTTATTTTGTACCATTTTACTCCTGGGTCCAAGGTTGGTAATTTTATCCTGGTGGTGGGACACTGTGGTGAGTCACCAGTATCTGGGGTCCTTCACTAGGAAGAATAAAATGTTATGTGATTTTGTTATTCCTGACATGCTTTTTCATCTTTGCTCTTTCTTCATTGGTCTGCAACTCCATGTTGTCTGAATTTACCCTTTTATGTTGCCTGCTACAAAATTATTTGTTCTCTTTATTACTGCTAATCCCAATTTTCTCTGGCTCCAGTTATTTCTTTAGCTGACCTTTGATAACTTTCTTATACCTATTGGGGATCAGGTCTCTGCCCTACCTCTTCTCATTCTTCTCTGCACCCTATCCTGTGTCTGCATTTCTGAAGCCCCCTCATGTTGCACCTATTTCTATACACTATATTGTTATGTTAGAGCAATAAATATCTCATTGTATAAAAAATAAAGGCTTATTACTGCTACTTGTATAATGCTGTGGTTGCACAATATGAAGAAAGTAAAATAAACCAGCAAAATTGCTGTCACCACCAGAGCAGATGAAACAAATCTGCAGGTAGGTCAAGGAAAGCTCAGACACAGGGAGACCGACAAGCAATAGCAATATTATATTACAGGGATACATAGTCACAGAATGCTTTGGTTATTAAACTGAAACTAGTTATTGTTCATCTCCAAGTTTGTTACCACTAGCATTTCAGTCCTGAAGCTCTTTATCTCCTACTTTCCATGATTTTGGAATTTGTCCAGATTCTGCAATTTGTCATGGATGTGTTCTTGAGGCTATGTAAAATTCTCAGTCTTCGCAGAAATACTTATTTATAAGTTTTTTCTCTCTTCACCTGCTCAGAAAAACAATTTTTACTTTAGTATTTAATTTAGAAAACATTTTTAATTTTCACAGACAATAACCAGTATTTTTTCTAGTCATACAGGAATACAACACATGCTGCTGAGTTGAAGGCTTTAGGTCTGGTTTTAAAAAATTACAACCTGAAATGTCATTTCCCAATGAATTATCAGCCAGCCTCTTTGCTGAAGTTAACCAACTATTTGATACAAGCTGGTGCTTCACACATGATTTTGTTTTGTATAGGGACAATGAAAACTCATCTTTCTGTGATTCTGTGATTCTTTCCTTCTCACTGAAAGAAAACTCTTTGGGCTTTTCATGAAAGCACAGAATCACAGAATTGTCAGAGTTGGAAGTGACCTCTAGAGATCATCTAGTCCAACTTCCCTACTAAAGCAGGATTGCCTAGAGCACATTACTCAGGACGGCATCCAGACAGGTCTTGAAAATCTCCAGAGAAGGAGATTCCACAACCTCCCTGGCAGCCTGTTCCAGTTGCTCTGTCACCCTCACCGTAAAGAAGTTTTTCCTCATATTTGAATGGAACATCCTATGTTCCAGCTTGAGCCCATTGCCCCTTGTCCTATCGCTGAAAACCACTGAAAAGAGTCCAGCTCCAACATCCTTCAACCCACCCTTTAGATACTTATAAACATAAGTAAGGTCTCCCCTCAGCCTTCGCTTGTCCAGATTAAAGAGTCCCAGCTCCTTGATCTTTCCCTCGTAAGGGAAGTGCTCCAATCCTTTAATCATCTTTGTTGCCCTACCTCGACTCTCTCCCGTAGTTCCCTGTCTCTCTTGAAGTGGGGGGCCCAGATGCAGTATTCCAGTTGTGGCCTCACCAGTGCAGAGGAGATGAATGACCTCCATTGACCTGCTGATGACCCTCTTCCCTATGCAAGTCAGGATTCTATGGGCCCTCTTGGCAACAAGAGCACATTTCTGGCTCATGGATACTTTACTATCCACCAGGACCCCCAGATCCTTCTCCTCAGAACGACTTTCCAGCAGGTCCACCCCTAACCCTATGGGTGCCTGGCATTCATCCTCCACAGGTACAGGACCATACATTTGTCCTTCTTGAGCCTCATCAGGTTCTTCTCTGCCCAGCTCGCCAGCCTGTCCAGGTCACACTGGATGGCAGCACAGTCCTCTGGAGTGTCAGCCAGTCCTCCCAGTTTGGTATCATCAGTGAACTTGCTGAGGATACACTCTGTAGCCTTGTCCAGGTCGTTGATGAATATTTTGAACAAGACGAGTATTGACCCCTGGGAAACACCACTGGTTACAGGCCTCCAACTCAACCCTGCTCCATTAATTACAACTCTCTCAGTCCTGTCACACAACCTGCTCTCAGTCCACCTCACTGCCCCCTCATCTAGCCCACACTTGCTCAGTTTCCTAATGAGGATGTTATGGGAGACTCTGTCTAAAGCCATGCTGAAGTCAAGTTAGATGACATCTGCTGCTCTCTCCTCATCCAGCCATCCAGTTATAACATCATAGAAGGCTATCGGTCTAGTCAAGCATGATCTACCTTTGGTAAATCTGTGTCGAATACTTCCAATAACTTCTTGTTCTTTAATGTGTTTGGAGATGACATCCACAATGAGTTGCTCCATTACCTTCCCAGAGACAGAGGTGACTCTAACTAGCCAGTAGTTCCCTGGGTCCTCCTTCTTGCCCTTATTGTAGACTGGAGTGATATTTGCCTTCCTCCAGTCTTCAGGCACCTCTCCTGTTCTCCATGACCATTCAAAGGTAATGGAGAGTGGCCCAGCGATAACATCTGCCAGCTCTCTCAGCACTTGCAGGTGCATCTCATCTGGGCCCATGGACTGGGTGTCCAGTTTGTTCAGTTTGGCCAAGTGGTCACTAACCCAGTGCTTCTCTACAGGGGGAAAATCTTACTGTCCCCAGACCTTTCCCTTTGTTTCCAGGGTCTGGGATCCATGAGGGACAGTTTTAGCAGTGGAGACCAAAACAAAGAAGGCATTCAGTAACTCTGCCTTGTCTGTGTCTTTCACCACTAGGGCACCCACCTTATTAATCATGCATTTTCCCTAGTCTTCCTTTTTCTATTGATATATTGAAAAAAACTCTTGTTATCTTTAACCATAGTGAGTTCTGCTCACTGTTGTGTTCTGCTTGAGCTTTGGCCCTTCTAATTTTCCCCTGCATAGCTTCACTACATCTTGGTATTTTTCATAAGTTGACAACCCCTTTTTCCAAAGACTGTAAACTTTGCTTTAATTCTCGAGGTCTGGACAAAACTCTTTATTTAGCCAGACTGGTCTTCTTCCCCATTGGCTCATTTTTCAGGACCTGGGGCTGGCCTTCTCCTGTGCTTTTAAGAGTTCCTCCTTGAAGTATGATCAGTGTTCCTGGGCACCTATGCCCTTCAGCACTGTCTCCCAACGGACACTCTCAACCATGCTCCTAAACAGGCCAAAGTCTGCCCTTTCGAAGTTCAAGTTTTGGAAGCAGCAAGTTCTGCTGGCTCCCTGCCTTGTTTCTCCAAGAATTGAAAACTCATTTCATGATCACACTGGCCAAGATGACCTCCAACCTTTACATCCTCCACAAGACCTTTTCTGTTAACAAGCAGTAAGTCCAGTAGGGCGCTTTCCCTGGTTGGCTCCCTCATCAGCTGTGCTAGGGAGCTGTTTTCCACACACTCCAGAAACCTCCAGGATTGTTCCCTCTCTGCTGTGTTATATTTCTAGCAGATGTCTGAGAAGTTGAAGTCTGCACTAGAACAACTACGAGCAATTGCGAAACCTCTGCCAGCTATTTATAGAATATTCCATCAACCTCTACATCCTGTTTGGGGGATCTATAAAAAGCTTCCACCATGATGTCTGCCTTATTGATGTCTTCCCCTTGATTCTTACCCATAAACACTCAACACTGTCATTCACATTGTTAAGTCCTAGAAATTTAAACCTGTCCCTAACATAGAGGGCCACCCCATCACCTCTCATGTCTTGCCTATCCCTTCTGTTGGCAACTATACCATAGTTTTCCTGCTGTACAATGGCCTCCAGCTCCTCCAGTTTGTTGCCCATGCTGCATGCATTTGTGTAGATGCACTTTGGCTGAGCGAATTGTCTGTCACTTTTTTGGTGGAACAAGTACTGCCTGACTGTGCTTAGACTCTTCTGTAGTTGCCAATGTATCAATAGCCCTTATGTCTTTGCTACCACATGGATCACTATCCCCCACTCCACTGAGACAACAGACTGCAAGACCTTTCTAGTATGTTTACCCACAAGCTCTGGCATGCTGCTCCCAGGCTTCACTTTAGTTATCTCGGTTTCATCCCCATCCCCCTTCAAATCTAGTTTAAAGCCCTTTCAATGAGCCTTCCCTTCACATTAGGCTTTCCCCACCTGTTAGCATGCCTGGTGTCTTGTAAAACAACCCATGATCAAAGAAACCAAAGTCCTGCCGGTTGCACCAGTCTCAGAGACAGGAGATAATCCGCTGGCTCTGCCTGTTTATCCACTCATCAATCCCTGCAATGCATGGGATAGAGAAGAATACCAGTTGTGCTCCTGATCCCTTAACCAGTCATCCCAGGGCTCTGAAGTCTCTCTTCATTGTCCTTAGACTTCTGGTAGCTGCCTAATTGAAATATCAGTAATGGGAAGTAACCTGACGGACAAACTAGGGTAGGGAGATTTCTCCATATATCCTTAATCCTAGCCCCATGGAGGCAGATGATTTCCCTAAGTGATGGGTCTGGTCATGGGGCCCTCTGTTCCCCTTAGAAGGGAGTTACCTACTGCATGAATTTCCAAGAAAGGCATAAATTTTTATAAAGTGGCAGGAATGATTTATGTAGATCTATTTTTGGAGCTGGTCTGTTCATGCTTGTCTACATGTAGAAGTGGGCCTGCTGCATCTGTAATCTGTAAATGAAGAGCTTTGATTTGAGAATTCTTCCAAACATTTGTGCAAATGAATAAATCCTTTCCCCCCGTCACTATAAATTAAAAATATAACAATATGCATTTATAATGCATGATCATTTGCTGATTTAATTCCTAAGTGTATCTGCAATGTGCATGGATTTTTCACAATATCCTTTAGGCAATACAATGTCACTGCCTTTAGGAGCATCTTTGTGATATTGATATCTGCTTTAACAGGATTCAGAAAGTTATACTGCATGTACACACCACGTGACTGGGAGGAATTGATGTATGGAAGTAGGAATGAACTAGAAAAGATCTTAATCTTGTACCCAAAGTGTGTGCTTTGAGGAAGCTTTGAAAGAGTTCATCAGTGTAGGTTTAAAGACTCAGTTTGTTCTTCCCAGCTTATTTCATGATACTCTTTTAGGTGGTGGAAAGGGAAACAATGACAACATGAAAGAAGCTTCAATTTGCAACTCTCACATTAAAGAAAGCCTGGTAAAATTGTGGTAGAAAACATCCATCAGGGGATTTGCTGAATTTATCCAGAAAAATATAGCTTTCCTCTCCTTGTAGAAAGAGTGCTTAATAAGGCATGCACACACGGAGGCAGTGAAAATACGTAAGTCCCAGGCCCCAAGACAACAGGATTCTGCAAGATTAGGTCCCAGGTTGTAACATACAGTGATATTACCTGGTTATGTGATGAACGTGTACAAACTCCATTTTTAAAGCTCACTGGACAAAGTTTTTAAATTAATTTTTTTAAAAATATTTTTAAAGAGCTTGGTGCACACTCACAATATTGTATTTGCCCTTCTTATAAGCATCATTACTGGTTTCTGAAGTGCAGCTGTATGTAACTGCATTTTTATCTTCAGTATTATACTTCCTCAAGATTTTTGTGGCTAACATTGCTCCCTGAGGGAAACTAAATTGCCTGCAAAAATCCTGTTTTACTTCCCCATATTAAAGGGATTTTACCCCTTTCTATTTTATAACCAACTAATTGCTAAATTTTCTTGATCTTGTTTGACATTGATGTATGTTTTCTTGATGTTGTTCAGCTCAAAGTAGCCTCGCAATAGCAGGCTTTGTTTCTCTTGGGGTTCTTCAACCAACCTGATATATGCTGGGAAGGTTACACAGCGAAGCATCTACAGTCCAGGAAGTTCCTCTAGTGTATTGATGATAACTTCTTAACTCAGCTGGTGGAGAAGCCAATGACAAGAAGCCAATGGAGAAGCTGGTGGAGAAGCCAATGAGAGAAACACTACTGGACCTAGTGCTGACAAACAAAGAGGGACTGGTGGAGGACATAAAGGTTGGGTGAAACCTTGGTTGTAGTGACCATGGAAAGATAGAGTTCAGGATCGCGGACAGTAAATGCAAACCAACAACTAGGATTAAAACCCTGGACTTCAGGATGGGTAACTTCAGACTTTCCAAGAAACTACTAGGACAAACACCATGCAATAGGGCTCTCCAAGGTAGGGGGCTCATGAGAGCTGGTCAATATTCAAACATCACTTTCTCTAAGTTCAGGATCAGTGCATCTCTAAGGGCAAGAAAACAGACAAGGGAAGCAGGAGACCTGCGTGGTTGAGCAGATAGCTTCTGAAAAAGCTCAAGTGGAAGAAGGAAGTTTACACTGAGTGGAAGAAGGGACTGACTGCTTGGGAGGATTACAAGAATGACATTAGAGTATGCAGGGATGAAACAAGGAAAACCAAGGACTCCTTGGAACTAAAATTTGCAAGGGATATTAAAGTCAACAAGAAAGGTTATTTTCAAGTATGTTGAAAGCAAAAGGCGAAAGATGGAGGCCCACTGTTGAATGAGACAGGTATCATGGTGACAAAGGATGCAGAGAAGATGGAGTTGCTGAATGCTTTCTTTGCTTCAGTCTTTACTGCTCAGGAACCACAGAATTTAGAACAATCAGAGAAAGTCTGGACAAAGGAAGACAGTCCCTTGGTGAGAAAAGATGAAGTTAAGGAATAGGTAAGTAAACTGGATACCATCAAGTCCTTGGGTAATGATGGGATGTACTCATGAGTGCTGAGAGAGCTGGCAGAAGTCATTGCTGAGCCACTCTCCATCATCTTCAAAAAGTTCTGGAGAACAGATGAGGTGTCTGAGGACTGGAGGAAAGTCAACGGCATCACAGTCTTCAAAAAGGGCAAGAAGGAGGACCCGAGAAACTACAGGCCAGTCATCCTCAACTCTGTCCCTGGAAAGATGATGGAAGGGCTCATTCTTGATGTCATCTCAAAGCAAACGAAGGAAAAGAAAGCTATCAGAAGTAGTCAACATAGATTCACCAAGGACAAGTCATGTCTCACTAACTTCATAGCCTTCTATGATAGCATGACTGGGTGGATAGATAGGGGGAGAATGGATATTGTCTACCTTTACTTCAGCAAGGCTTTTGATATAGTCTCACAGCATCCTCATAAGTGACTTTAGGAAGTGTGGATTAGATGAATGGACAGAGATTGAAAACTGGCTGAATGACAGAGCTCAGAGGGTTGTGACTAGTGGCACAGAATCTAGTTGGAGGTCTGTAACAAGTGGAATCACCCAGGGGTCAGTCCTGGGTCCGGTCCTCTTCAATATATTCATCAATGACCTGAATGAGGGGGGCAGAGTGTACCTCAGCAAGTTTGCTAACATTACAAAACTGTGAGGAGTGGCTGACACACCAGAAGGCTGTGCTGCATTCAACGAGACCTGAACAGGCTGGAGAACTGGGCAGAGAGAAGCTGATGAAATTCAACCAGGGCAAGCGTAGGTTGCTGCACCTGGGGAGGAATAACCCCTTGCACCAGTACAGGTTAGGGGCTGACTTGCTGGAGAGCAGCTCAGAGGAGAAAGACCTAGGAGTACTGGTGGACAAAAGGATGACCATGAGCCAGCAATGGCCTTTGTGGCCAAGAAGGCCAATGGCATCCTGGGGTGCAACAGGAAGAATGACCAGCAGGTCGAGGGATGTTATCATGCCCTGCCTCTGCCCTGGTGAGACCCTGGTGAGGGTCCATCTAGAGCACTGTGTCCTCTTCTGGGCTCCCCACTTCAAGAAGAACAGGCAACTACTGGAGAGGGTACATCAGAGGGTTACAAAGATGATTATGGGCCTGGAGCATCTCTCTTATGTGGAAAGGCTGAGAAACTTGGGTCTTTTTTGTCTAGGGAAGAGAAGACTGAGAGTGGATATGATCAACACCTATAAATACTTAAGAGATGGGTGTCAAGAGGATGGGGCCAGTCTTTTTTTCAATGATGCCCAGTGACAGGACAGAGGATATGAGCACAAACTTGAACATAGGAACTTCCGTCTAAACATGAGGAGGAACTTCTTTATTTTGATGGGGCAGAGCACTGGAATATGCTACCCAATGAGCTGGTGGAGTGTCCTTCTTTGGACAAAACTCACCTGTATATGTTCCTTGCCAGCTACTTTAGGTGGTTCTGCTTTGGCAGGGTGGTTGGACTAGACAATCTCCAGAGAGGTTCCTTCCAACCCCATGTGATTCTGTGATTCTGTGACTGAATTAGTTCTCCCAAGACCAATGTTTAAGGCTGCCTTTGCTATGTGTTTACTTTTGCTCAATTTCATGATTCTTCCATGTATTGGAGCAAGATCTCTTAAGGAAAAAGACAATATAAATATCCTGAAAAATTTGAGTTTAAGAAGGTATAGTTTAGTGTCCTTGCAAGACTGCTTTCAGTAACTTATAATGAGCAGTAACTTTCTCAACAATAATAGCTAAAAGTTCTTCTCTTAGAAGGGTACTGCTATATTTAAGTATGAAAAGCTAGGAATCCACTCCTGAAATGATAGAATAATTGTTATTTTCAAATAGTGAAGGAGGAAGCTGTGAAGTCTTCCCAGTAGCTCTGATGAACCATGTTTCCATGCTGACTGGCAGAGAGGAAAGATAAAAGGTTTGAAGAGCTTCATGGATTATTTAAAAGTTTCCGTAGAGATTTGTATCGCAAACATTTTTATTGCTGGAATCAGAAACCTAAAACTATGAAGAAAAATTCTGAGTTCTTTTCCTAAGATTTTGTGGGAAATTGAAAAAAATCCTCAATTCTCATGAAGTTGCTTAGAAATTGCCCTGTACTTGCTCTCAGGTCAACATGTGGCACCTGACAACTTCTTAAACCCTGGCCAGCCTCTAAGAGCTGAACAGTCTTCAAAACTGACTTTGCCAAGAGACTCACTAGTGATCTGTAAGTACTGAGAGAGGATTCATTGTTCAAACCAGCCTGTTTGTTCTCTTGTTCTCCTTTTCTCACCCTTACAGCACCTCTATGTTCCCAGGCAGCTTTGCATTCCTCTCTCCTGGAGTACCTGTTCTGAGTACTTCACCATAGAGATAGCAGTCAGGCAAACTATATTAACTACTGAGCCTAGTTTGTGACTTCAGGGTTTTTTTAAGAAAGCAAAGGTTTTGAAGTAAGGTTTCTTCTCACCATCAGCCTCTGGCCATTTGGCTTTTGGGACAGACATGAACTCCAGCTTGCTCTTCACAGAACGCCTGTGGTTTGGTTCAAACTTCATGCCTAAGATAATAAATTGAACATATTATGTAGCCAGCATTAAGAACTGAATTTGTCTCTGTCCTTTGCATGTCCAGTTAATAAAAAAAAAAAAAAAAAAAAAAAAAAAAAAGTGTTTAAAGATTTAGATTCCTAGTTCACTAAATTTAGATACCTAGTGCCAGGACTAGGTATCTAAATAAGTAAAATGTTAGGACTGCCTTTCTCTGGATGCTGGGCAAAAACCAATTTTTTGTGTATATTTAGTCCTTTTAAGGACACACATCATAGCTCTACAGCAGAAATGATACAAGACTCAAGCTTGATAGACTTAGTATATCTCAGAGACTCTTCTCTGTTTGGCCTTGCTCCAGCAGATTTACTGTTTTTATTTAGGCAGAAAGAAAGCAAGGACTTTGAAGTATCTTTTGGAGAATTGTGTTGGCAATTTGACTGTGCTAGCAGAACTACAACCCGTTACTTGCTGGCACACATTAAAAATTCAGTCTGAATTGCTTTAGTAGGAAATTTAGATCTTGATGATGATTGAGGTGGGAGTTCTCTACAGCACTGGCTGTCATATATCATGACAAGCAAGCTGCAACTGCATATAATAATAAAATGTCTAAGCATTAGGAGAGAATTATCATAGGAGGAAGATTTTTCTTGTGCCATGATCAGAGCAGAGCATGTTGCAGAGACCGGAGCTCAGACTAGTCATATTGTGTCCAGAAATACTTGATTGTCTATATGTCTCCAAGCTATGGCAGAAGTGCATCAATCTTAAGACAAAATCTACTGCACAGCACTCATATAAGAAGTGGTTGTTGGAAGGCAAGCAGAAGGGGGCTAACATAAGAGCTGTGAAGTGGCTTAAAGGAGCAAGTGGGTGTCATTGGGTAAGCATTTGAAATGGAAAGATTAAAGAAGCAACCAGTCAGTAGCAATGCAGACCTTATTTCGGACGTCTGTCAGAAAGTCACTTTGGGAAATGACAGTGCATCTGTATTTCCATAACAACCATGCTATGTTGGCATATATGGTGGTACTGCTAGGATAAAGCTGCTAAAAGACCTTTCAGACGGTGTAATAGGTACATAAAATATGTGCTAAAAGAAGCATATTTTGTCTGAAATTGAGTAAAAAGTAAACAGCAATTCTATGTTAGACATGTGTCACTGTTCACTCAACTTTTGCTTAGATTTTGGCGAAACCAGCTCTTGATAAGGCCCAATATATGCTAGGAGAAGAGCCAGTAGGGCAAAGCAAGAGCATTACGCTGGCAGGACAGGCAGCCAGGAAGATCTTAAGGGCCATTGTGCAGCCATGATCACATGTGAATTGGTGTCTCTGTCAGACATTATCTTGTCTGCATTTTCCTCAGAAACTAACTTAAGGAAATGGTATAGACCAAACTTCCAAACTGGAGGATATAAAACATCAGCTTACCCAAAAACCTATTGATGTAGATCTAACAGCAGCTGGACTGCTGATGCTTTGATGTTTCAAGGTATAATACAGAGCATGCCTGCACCATGATGGAGGAGGAAGGATAAACACTCTCACAGTTAGCTAGGTAACTACTCTTTTTCTTTTGCAATAGGTGCATGGTATTAAGAATTATGGGTTACAAGTTATGAAATCTTATTACTTAAATGGTGAATAAATAAATTAATGTGATAAAAGGGGATTGAACACCTGTTTGTAGTGTTAATTTATTATATTTCTTAATAAAATGAAATAAAGTTTAAATCACAAGGAATGGGTCACGTAAATTTGAAAGATCCAAATTGACCTCGAGAGACATATATGTGATTTCATGGGACAGGTGAGATCACTACAGCTTCAAGCTGCTTGTCAGACAGGAGCAATATGCTCATGGCTTTTTAACTTTCCTATTTGATAGATCTGGAAAAAAAGTTATAGCTTTGGTGTTTAACAACTCTATCTTCCCCTTCCCCCTCAACCAAAAAAAAAAGAAAAAGATATCCAGAGTCCTGACTGTTGGTCTTGGATGTTAACATTAGAGAACCCTGTGAATAGGCATATTCATCAAAGGCAAGATGCTCCATGTAATAAGAGCATTAATCTTCTTGTATTGTGACTGCTTCTACACAGTACTAAGGGAGATAATACATTTTAGAGAAACTTGTTTATAAGCCAGTAGCTGCAGTCCTGGTTGAGTATCCTGGAGACAATGTCTATCCTCTTTGTAACCCAACCTAATCTTTAGCTTAAACCCAGTCACTGCCTCCAGTAATGGGTCTCCTAAAGCATTCACCAAGATCAAATCTCTCAATTCATGTTCCCTGAGAAAAGGATTGCATGGCCTAATCACCCTCAAAGCCAGTGCTGAGATCTTCTAAGCCTTCTCAGTCTCTCACTCTTCCAAGCTATGTGTAGATGTTTTAGTTAAATTGTAATGATTTAAATATTTGGGGAACATATGGTATATAAAGCTAAAAGGAATTTGATAAAATGTACATATGTACATGTAGGTAGCTCTAATAAATCATGGGTCTAGGAAGACTAGCACAGGCCAAGGGATTACTGCTGCTCAAAATCCATATTATTCATATTATCAAAACACTGACTGAACTTGGAAGAGAGAAGTTCTGCACCACAACTCCTCCAGCTATGTTATTTTGCTGCATGTGTATGTCTTTTAGGGGCAGGCTTGCTCTCCTATTTTAAAAAGACTCTGACTAGCCAGATTTTGCTCTTCTATGCTTTCTATTCCTCTACTGGAATTTTTCCAATTTAATATTATAGGGTTAAGAATATCTTATACATATATATATATCTCAATATCTATTTCTTTTAATGACTGATGAGATTATGTTGGGGCCACCTCAAAAGAAGCTGGACTCCTATATTTAGGAAATTGAAATGAATCTTAAGTCAGTAGATCTGAAGATCCACTACAAAATTTTCACATACAAAAATACATCAAAATTTGCACTACAGATTACAATTATGCTACATACAGAAGTGGAAATAATAAATTCATATAGTTTTCTGAGCTTTTGCACTAGCAATAAGAAGGGCTTCTTACAGCAGTGGAGGCAGCTCTGCTTGGGTTTGCAGCAGCCACTTGAAGGAGAACATTAAGGAAACTAAAAGTAATAACAGACACCAAGAGAAGATCAATGAGTGAGAAGCGATGGCAGAAGTAATTAGGGATTATTTGAGGCTGAATTGAAGTGATCAGAAAATATTTGTGTGACAGACTTTCTGGTTAAATTTTGACTCTTTGGACCCCCATGGATTCTAGTTTTAACCCCAACTGTATAACCATGATGCATTAGATTAATTACACCCAGGAAATGGTTGGTGTTGGTGCTAATAAGATCTCCAGTCTATTGGCATGTCAATGACTGGTGGAGATCTCTCAGACACAGAAGAAACTTGTGCAAAAACCTATGGAGCTAAATTTCTCTTCTCTGAAAATATAAGGAAGGCAGGTTCCTGATGTTAAACTGATGTATCAAATGAAAAATGCCTTTTTTTTTTCTTTTTGGAAGGCCTTAATGCAGAAGAAAAAGGAGAACATGTCGGGGAACAGGTATAGATCATGCCCAGTTTCTTTCATTCTGTCAAGAGTTAGAAATAATCTGCCCTTACACTTGTGAGCCATTTGCACACAAGTAGTAGATTTAGGAATATGTTGGTCAGTTCCCAATTGGAATGGAAATCAGGTCTTACCACTTCTAAATTAGAGCCTTAAACTGATTTTAAGAATTTGTTCTCTGCTTACAGAAAAACTGAATTTGAATATTTTGCATAAGAGAGAGAAGTCAGCCATCTGGAAGCACGCGGGCTGACTGCCAAAACATGAGCAGCACAGCCTCGTTGCTGTGGAGCCATGTTACTGTGTCCCAGACACCTCTGCCAACTTCCATTTGTGCTGCAGCTGTTCTGCAGTACAAAGAAGTCTCCGCAAGGTCTTAGCTGCTCACACAGATGCTGCCTTAGCCTCCACAATTCTCCTTAAAATTAGGAAGAATTTCAGCTTGACTGCTTGTTGATTTACGTGTCAGGATGTGTAATTCATTAACACCTGAAGACTGTTTAGATGGGCTACTCATCCTGGCTTCTGAATCTTGAAAGAAAATGTCCGTAATTACTTACTATGGCTTGGAGAAGAAAAGCATTTACCAAACAGAAATACTGAATATGCTTCAAAAGAAGGTTTTCAAAATGCATTAAAATCCCTGACAGTGTTTGAGTGGGATGGGCCTGCTTTTTGCAAAGTTGTCCAGTTTGACAAGGCCTTGCAGCTGGTGTGCAAAGCTGGGGTGCTGATGATTTAAAAAAACAGCTTTTTAAAATAAAAGATACAGGTGGAATACGTATCATCTAAAGAGATTTGTAAGGCACAGGAAATGTAAACTCAAAGTGGTTCAGGAGTTCAGACGATGCCCGAGTTACTGTGGCTTTTCATTTCCTATGATGTGGAGAGAAAGGGATTTAGCTAACTCTCTAGAGCAGCCTGTCCAAAGTTATTCTGCTGAACATCAGTTTGTGAATCAAGTTCCCGACTGAATGCTATGAAGGGAGTTGATGACTTGAGGCTGTAGTCTCTAGCTTTTGTGGAGACAGTCCACCACATTGTGAGTGGCATCTGTGAGCAGCCAGACTAAAGCACCGATACCACATTGAGGGAGGAGACCTAGGTCTCCTGTGCTTTATTGGTACACCCCAAAATCCCATTTTCTTCCATCCAGATATGGTTTCCTTACTGAGAGAGATTGTTCTTATTGCTACATTAGGAAGAAAACATCAGGCCTTGTGTTTGCAGAGAACATGTGGGAATAAGGAAAATAGGACCCTGGAATATTATATGATAGTCTCAGGACCCCTCACAGGCCTAAAAACCAGCGAGCAATCAAAATATCCCTATGATCATGACAAGACTTTCCCAGGTTTATTTTCTTCTTTTTTGGAAAGGCTTTCCTAAAGGATGTGTGCAGGTGCCTTACTTTCCCAGTTCATTGGTAGAACAGCCTCTTCATTCTGACAGTCTGGGAAGTTTGATATAGCTGATTTAGAGCAGAAAGAGCAGGGAAAAATTTGGAGGATAAAACCAGCAAAAACCAGATGTGTTGAATACACAAGTGGACACACATCCTACATGACATCATCTCTTTGCACGTCATATTTTCACATTTTACACCTCAGCACCATTGCCTTCAGGTTGAATTAATGCAGTGTGACCTCCATCAGGATCTTTTTTATCTGAAAGTCCTACGCCCATTCCTTGACTTTCCTGGATTAAAGCACCGAACTTTGGAAAACCTAGTGTCTGCTGCTGTGGAAACTTTTAAAAGAAAAATAACCGACAGCTAAAGGAAGATTCTTCCAGTCTACATACGTTCTTCAATTCATCTTTTATGGTATGTTTCTTAATTAAATGCTGCCAGCTTCTTGGACTGTGAGAAACAGTAATTTTAAATGCAATAATTACTTAGCAGAGAAAAGTATTGTTAAGATTTCTGGATGTATCCCTAAGAATGAAATTATGTTTTAATTTAGTATTAGGCATTTGTTGTAAAATCTATGATAACAGCAAACTTGTATTTTTTTTAATGTGAATGTCATATGTTCCCACAGGAGACCCATTGAAATTCAACTATAATTAATGTACCATTGCAGCAAAGTATCAACGGAAGGTCATACTTTCTAGTGCTTGTCCTTTCAAAACAACGTAGCAATTAATTACTGTTCTCTAACCTCCTGCTCAGCTAAATGTCATTCTGACCAAAAGATGCTGTTTCTGTGTATCCTGCTATTCCTGTCAAATTATTGACCTAGCCTTTAAAAATTAAGTTTTTTCTTTTTGCCAGAAAGGTCACATGTAGAAAGAGGCCATTGACATAACACACTAATAAGTCAGCTTGCAACTTTTTCTCTTAGCAGATATAGAATACCTATCACTTACTAATGGGAGATAAATTTTACAATTTAAACCTCTGAATCCGAAGAACATTTTCTGTGAATTCTTGTGCACAGCTCTTCTGCAAGACTTTGTTTTTACCTGAAAATTTCTCTTTCTTTAGCTCTGCAACATCCTTTACCTAAATATTATAAGCAAGTTATTTATTTTTAGCTTTGTCTATATCTTAGCTGATCATTTCTGGTTTTTTTTGGACAGGAAGTGAGTGTTTTAAACTGGCACAGTCTGTTTTTTGCTTTAGTGCAGGGAGTCTTGGAAATGATTATATAAGTCTAACAACAATCGGTGTTTTACGCACAATGGACAATTTTCAGTTTAGGGGTGGGGTTTTTTTGCATACCGTAGGAAATGTGGATTTGCTGGCTGCCATATAGCTGCAGTTAGGGAAGAAACTTTCTCACAGCACAATCAGAACATTAAAGGGGAAAAAAAACCCGCAAATTCTCACTGATAGCAATGTGGTGTGTTACTATGATGGAGCAGAACCAAGTTGCCAATAAAAGCAAAGCTTTTCTATTCACCAAACTGAGACAGAAGATAGTGGCCTTGAGAGAACACTGCTCAGCTCAGGCACAGAGGATCAATTGGAAAACTATTGACGGAACAATAGCCACAGCTTTTGAACTATTTATCCACTGAAGAAATTTTATGGTTTCTTAGCACTTAATCACTTTAAATGACTAACAGACAAGATCTGTGGAATAGATCTGAGATCACTAGACCATGGAATTCTAAAATGGGTCTTGGAACACCTTGTAATTTATCCCTAAAAGAAATAAATGCACTTTTTATGAAAAAAAAGTATCTCCTGTAGGAACATATTCACAGGCTTACGTTTTACTTCAAGGGAATTTTAGCATAAATAATCTTTCTTTTTTAACATTCTTCCCCATATATTTGAAATAGGTATCTGTCTGGACCAGCAAGTCAAAATTTATCTGTCACTAGAAAGGTTTAGTACTACCAACAACTATGAAGGGTCCGTCTGAGGTCTTCCTCTAGACAATTAATTATGGTTGAGGAAAACTCTTCAATTTGAAGAATCTCTAAGAACAAATTCTACTAGGCAACAGATTTGAGAGTGATGACAGGATTCCAAAAGCGCTTCTCAGCAGCACTTTTCTGCCTGCAGAAGTGCTATCTCCAGTCCTCCCTGTTTCTGTCCCAGTTTTGCCAAAGATGTTCATGCAGTTGGATACCTGAACCAAGTACAGTACCAGCATCCATATGGATATGTAACAGGAGGAATACTGACAGAAACATGCTCTGCAGAAACATGCAAATATTTACCTGAGTCATCAGTGTGCTAGTATTTTACTAGCAGAATAAGGTCTATATTTATAGGACACCTGAATCTCTATCAGTAATGGATGCAATTTGTTTCAAGTGGAAATATCTTTGCAAAGTTATGCTAATTTGATACGAACATATGTTCATATTGATGTTTTGGAAATATTTTTGAAAATATGAATGTATGGAGAACAGACTCTCCAAAGTCTATGGAGTTGCTATTGAAAAGAAATTATTTTCTTCAGCAAGCACCAATTTTCCTGATGTGTCTGTTTCATCATATTTTGATAGCTAATTTTACTACAACAAAAAAAATTTGTCTCAATGAAATGTGAGTTATGAACCTTTTATCCCATTTATTTTCCCCCAGGGGACAAGTGTAGCTTACAGGAGTTGGTCTAGAAGATGCTGATGGTGAAAGTGAGGCAGAAACAACTCTCTCTCCTGTTTATGATCCCAGATTATCAGGGACACAGAGGTTGTGGATTTTCCTCTGCAAATACTTAAAACTCACCTGGATGCATTCCTGTTCAACCTGTTCTAGGTGAACCTGCTTTGGTAACAGGGTTGGACTAGATGATCTCCAAAGGCCCCTTCCAACTCCTAAAATTTTGTGATTCTGTGATACTAATGCAAAACAAGAGGGTCATGTCCATAAACACCATATACAAACCCCAAATGTGAGATCACATTTAGAGTGTTTTGTCCTATTTTGGGCTCTATCGTACAAGGGAACATGACTTTGACAAAGTGAAGTGAGTCTCACAAAGGGCCACCTAGATGATTGAGGGACTGACACACCTGTCATGTGAGGAGAGGCTGACAGCTGGATTTGTTCAGTGTGGACAAGAGCAATGGGGAAACCTCATTGTATTCTTCAGCTCCATAACGGGAGAACATAGGAAGGATGGATCTTAATCCACTCAAAGGTGCACGGTGGTAAGAGTAGAGGCAATGAACACAGACTGGAACAAGGGAATTTTGATTAAACACTGGGAAGCTTTTTGCCATAAGGGTGATCAAATGCTGGAAGAGAGTCCAGGGATGCTCTATCCTTGTAGTTATCCAGAATGATATTGGTCACATCTCAGCAAATTGGACCTGTATGAGATGGACCTGTGAGGTATTTGGAGCAGATGATCTCCAGATGTCCCTTCCAACCTATTTTATTCTGTTATTCTGTGATGACGTTAATGCCAAAAAAAAAATAAAATCCCTTTTACTTTGGAACTTATGTTATTTGTTTTATTGATTTAATTAGGTAATGTTTTCCCAACACACATATTTTTATATCTTCATAGATATTAACAGAAGATATATTGGTTTGATATATATTTGTTCTAGATGTGTTCTGATGATGGTCACTGGGGGATAAACTTGTAAATAATCTGTGAATCATTGTTTGGATATTCCTACTTCTTAGCACCTTTTTCGCTCAGAAAACAATTTATCCAGTAAATGTCATAAATAATTATTTCTGAACAATTACTGTCATAATTCATCTTCATCTCAGCAAGTATCTAGAAGCAAATCAGGATTTCTTCAACTAATTTGCTACACGTCATTCAAAAATATTTGAGCTTTATTCTTTTGTCTGTGATTTGATAGTCAGCAGTGGGTCATTGAATATTCTATACTGGATATTCAAGATACAAACTTGTTGATGAGAAAATGGCAAACTACTGCAGTGATCTCTAACAGAATGAACGTGAACTGGAAGAAGCAGAGCTGAAAGGGGATGCATGACTTTTAGAAGTCTTCACTTCGGGAGCACAAAGAACTTGTGGCTCATGTGTCTTCAACAGACAGATACCATCACTTACTTGGCTTTCATGTGGTCAAATTGTGAGAAGCAGGTCAGCTTTCATCATGTGAGTTGTTCTATTTTTGTAGTGCTAAGTATGATAGGGCCCTGGCCCAGGGAGAAGGGACAGCAGTAGGTAACAGTTGTCAATGATACTCAATCATAGAGTCACAGAATCATAGAATCGTTAGAGTTGAAAGGGACCTTTAGGTCATCAAGTTCCAACCCCACTGCCTTGGTCAGGGACAGCTCTCACTAGGCCAGGTTGCTCAAAGCCCTGTCCTGGCTACATTGATGGCTAGAATAGAGATGAGGTAATAACAGCTCAAGTCTCTATTGAAGGAAACAAAAAGGAGAACCTATTTATTTTTCCATTTACTGCAGAAATTACAGTGACAAGTCTGATACTATTCGCTGAAAAATAAACCAGTCTTGTAAAAAAAGAATAAATAAAAGAAAGCTGATTTGCTTTAGATTTAAATTGTTTTAATGTATATGTACTTTCAAAGATTTCAGTGAATCAACTTTTTATAAGTTAGTTACAAAGATTTTTTTCAGAAATATTTCACTTCATTGTCAAAAGACAATGTGCTGAAATACATAAATACAGTAACACATTAATTTTTTGGTAGGAAAGTAAAGATAACAGCAGCAAGGCTGAGAGAAACCAGGGAAGTCTGGTACAAAAATTCATTGTTCGAGAGAATATTTGAAGAAGAATTTAAGACTCAAAAAATCTTGCATGCTTAATTGATTGAATTGAACTGATTTGTGTACATCACACATTTTTAAGATTACCTTTGCACAAAACAAATGAATGGCAGATTAAATTTTATATGGTTGGAAGGATTTAATATACAAATAAAAAATATTAATATACAGATAAAAAACTTATCTTGCAAAACTTTTCAAGAAACTTTCCTCAGGTCATAATGTATTGTATATAGCAAGGGTGTTGAACATATACAGTGCTTTTTTCAATCTGTAGCAAGAACTCTGTTGCGAGAGAGTTCTTGTTAGAAAATATACAATAAAAGAGAGAGATAGAAAATTTCTTCAGAGATAAGGCTTCTGTTTGAATAAGGGTTCTGATCTGCTGTTTGAAGGAAGTTACATTTTATAGTTACTTTTTATTCTGTCACTGTGGTAGGGCCCATAGAGCAGAGATGCAAAGGTTTGCACCCTGGCAGTGTGACTCTCTCTAGGGTTTTAATAAAGGTGGCCAAATGATTAGATTTCCACTTAGTATTTTTTGCTTTTCCTGTCCTTCTCTTCAAAAAAGGTTTTCCATGACTCAGAGGGAAATGGTATACACCAGAGAGAAGAATTCACTTTACCTTGATATAATTAAGGAAATAACAAACTTTTAAAGTTGTGGATCCAAGTAAGATTACAAATTAACCAGACAAACTTCTCACAACTATTTCTTCAGTCTATTTTTCAACTTGAGTCTAAAATAAGCCTAAAAAAGCATAAGGCCACCACCTATGAAACAAGTTTAGCTTAAATATAAAATTTATCTGTAAGTTTTTGTTACTGCTGTATTAAGTCTAGTATATAGAATATGGAACTAAATAATGTCATTAAAATTAAAGTAACCTCTCTCTTTTTTACTAAGTAAATTAATTAGTTTTATGTACTGTGGTATTCTTGTCCAGGGTGAAGTGAAATAGCATTCAAAAGCTTAGCTTTCTTACCTAAAGCATCTGTGAGGCATTTTGAAAAAAAAAAAAAAAAGAGAGGCTGGAGCACTTTGATCAAAAAAGGGAAACATTTTAGGTCATGCCCTAACAGTCAATGCTCTAAACTAATGAAATTAAGTTGTATTCAGTTTGAAACCAAATGGCAGAAGCCTTCTAGATTTGTCTGGTTTTAGGATGAGACATTCAAAGAAAAAAAGTAAGTTTGCAGAAGAATTTTTTTCTAATTGCATATGTTCTTAATTTTTCATTATAGCGGTATGTAACGAACACATCCTTATCTTTATAAGCTGAAAAATGTAGCAAGATCACAGAGTTTCAGTGAAGCACTAATCTAAACTGTTTTCACTTGTCATGCTAATTTGATACCATAGTCGGATGTGCTTCTGCACCAAATTCATATGTGATGGCCAGTTGTTTTACAGAAGATTTTTATCTGTAAAAATTCATTATGCTGGCTCAGTAATGAGGTCTTCATACTTGTTCTTTTCCCATCTGTGAAAAGAACTATACCCATAAAAAAAGTTGGGTTACCCAACCCTTAGAACAAAAAGAAGACAAGAAGATTGTTGTTTACATCTGCAAGTGTAATTCTGTCAGAATTACATCAGAAAAGATGTACTTTCTGCTACCAGTGGCTTCCTGCTGATCAAGTTACAGCTCTGAAGTCGAATGTGCTATTTTCAGTGTAAAACTTAGCTCATGCGCAAAGACCCATATTTGACATTGGCAGAGAAAATCCCAGTGTGCCAATGTACATAGAAAAAACTTGCTACAGTTGAAGGGACTATGTAAGCTAAGAGGTTCTAAACTCAGCACACATCTACTTCGATACGTTAACTTTCTGATGTGTTGTTTTCCATACTTTTGATACAGCCCTCTAGTTGCTCTGGAGACCAAGTTTCCCTTGGCATGCCATGTGCTTTTCTAAAGCAATAGGGAGGCACAGAGTTTAAGGGAATTCAAAAGAGGTTAGACCTTTTTCTTCCTTGATCATTTCTCACTTTTTTGCCTAATCCTACTACTAATGGCAAATGTCTCCTAAAAGTACATACAAGATGATTTTGGATAAAAGGTAAGTTTTTAATATAATTGAACAAAGATGCAAGATGGGAGGGAAAAACAAGCCTACAATTATTTGCAAAAATAACAAGAACAGGAAATTATAACTAAATGTCATCATCAAGAAAAACTCTGAGAAAAATATTTCAAAGGAATTGATGGAAACTCTACCTGTTTTTCTTTTCTGTACACCATACCCTCAATAATTTTCTAAAATTTGTTACAAGGAAAAGTTACATTTCAGTAATAAAACGGACAGTATAGTCCAACAGTAATCTTTTCTATCACAGCTTTCAATTATTCTGTAAATATAATTAAAATTTCTGTAATTATGATGCATTATAATCATTTTGAACTTCTCTTTGGTCCACGTTAACTACATTTATTACTATGTAAAAGCATAAGATACTGGGATTTCAGCTGATGTGTTGAAGTATTTAAATGAAGTTTCACTCTGTTGAAGACTGACTGTGTTCAGGTCTGAGAAAGGGAGCAGTTTGTCACAGGTCTAAGAGGCAGCTTATTTTGATGAACTGAAGTAGTGTCAGCTTGATTCAATTAACAGATGAGTAATGATTAGTAATGGTTCCTGAATCAGTGGTGAAAATTTCTAAGAGATATTTTGTGGTCATTCAATATATATTGGCACCTCAGCTAAGCCTATAAAATGTAAATATTTTTCTGTAAGAAATATATAACCTAGTCTATGATTCAACTTTAATTTGGGTATCCTTCAAATGATTTTAAAACAATGCTTATTGGTTCCTGGCTAATATGTATATTGTGCTATATAAAGTCACTACTATCATGACAGTCTGGACTCAAAGCACAAAGCACGATGCTACCTATATATGTGTTATTTGCTCAGTGTTTTGTTTAGACTCAATAGAGGGCTGGAAATCCTAAGAATATAATGAGCTCTGTGTGTGTTTGTAGAGTCAAGTTCTAATTCTAAAGATAGGAGCTGAATATTTTTCCTGATCAATATGAGTTATGATGAAATTTTATTAAACAAAGGAGTAATTCTGGTAAATTTTCAGGAAAAAAGATTAGATCAGGTGTTGTCAGGTGTTAGATTTTAGCTTCTGGAGAAGAGTATTGCCTAAATTAGTTTGTGAAGAAAAGTATTGTCTTTACACAACGGAATGACATTTCACAGGTAAGATGTAAAACACTAACTCACCAGGTTTGCCAAGTTGATCCACACTCTACAGTTCCTATTCACTGAATCTTCATGGTTAACCTAAAATATCTGAAAAAATTTGTTTTAAAGATGATGGCTCTTATCTGACTTTTCTGCTAAACTGTTTTAGTCTTATTTCTGCTTTTCCACTCAGCTGTAGCAGTTGTCATCAAGGTCATTAATGAGACCTTCTTGACAGGACAAGGTCCCCCTCTCTTTACTCTTCCCTTTAGATTTCCCTTCTCTGTCTTTCTTGTAATTGGGTTTCTTTTGTATTTGCTACTGAGACTGTTGTCCTGCTAGTTCTGCTAACAGAGTTGATAGCAAAATCTTTGCTTTGTCCTCCTCTTTTGATATTCTCCAGATTTCTCTCAGTTCTTTCTCTTCCTTTTCTATTATTCCTGGAATTTCTATATCTTATCCAGCATTTCTGTGGCTACATAATCTAAAATGTACTGTTCACAGGTAACAGAGCAGTCTCTCATCTGGAAAGCAGATTAATGCTAATATTTATTTTGAGTTATATATATGTGCTGGCTGCATCATTGCTAATTAAGGAAAAATTACTCATAAGCTGTTTTGTTACTCTTCGTCTAGCTGCAGTTCACTTCTGCTTCCCACCTCTTTCTCTCCCTTCACTCCCCCCTTCACCCACCAGCCTTTTCAGGATGGATTATGAGTTAATGATTTCTCATAAGCCCAGTGACTGCTAGATTAGTCAAAAAACATCTTTGCTCAGCTACTTTAGACTTCCCAAAACAATACTGACCCTATTTAGTTTCTCCAACTATTATTTTTCAAATAACCTAATGTTTTCAATCCTTTAGACCTGAATATAAAAATAAACTGATGTAAAGCACCATTCAAGCACGTGATGCTTCAGTAACCTTTTCAGAAAGGTTAAATCTGATCCATGTACATGATGGAAGTGCTTTTTAAGACTCCTTTCCACTCTTCACAAACATGTCATTTCTGCTTTTCACTTTACTTTTTTCTTCTTATCAATGCATAAACACTCTCTTCCTTAGCACAGGAACCACTCAAGAACGTCTACTTTAAAACATCATAAAAAATAAGTCAGAGTCTACAACCAGAATTTGTTTGAGAGAGTGTATACATTTGGCAAGTAACACTAGTGATAAGAATGGCAGTAATTGTCAAATGAGAAGCCATGGATTCTCAGAAAGAAATTATTTGCTAGAGTTTTTTTCAATTAATTTATAAGTGGGTCAAAAGTGACATTAGTGTTTTGATATGTGAAAAGTGGATCCCCACTGCCAGTGATCAAAGAAATCACAGTTGACAAGGCTTATGTGTGTGATGCCTCATCGAGAAATCAAATGGTGTGATAATCCCTGACTTGTCAAGATTCATAGCACTTGCGGCTCTTTTGAAAAAAAAAGAAAAAGGTAAGAAATCTTGCTAGATGAAATAAGATTGCTGAGTTTTAATTCTTTGGCATTTTTTGTTTGTTTCGTTTTGTTTGTTTGTTTTTAAATAAGAGATATAACTTCAATTTTTCAGCTTTTTTTTAAAATTTATTTTAAGTTTAAAGTGATTCTTCTACCTTCCTGTAGTAAGTAATAAATCCTTTATTTTAGATGATAGAGTTATTATTCACTTTCTAAGACTTTTTTGTTTTTTTGTTTGTCTTTGTTTGCTTGGTTTTTTGTGTTGTTTTTTTTTTTTTTTTAAATAGCTAAATAATGGAAATATCAAGGCTAAACTGTCAGTACTTTTGCTAGGCTTTGAGAAAGATGCCTAATCTTTATTAATGTTAACCATTGGAAGAATTGTGAATAAATTTATTTAATTTTATTATTATATTATTATTATTATTTAAGAGAAGAGTGCTGTATGTTGTCAAAATATGTCAGCTAAGCAGGGGAAGGAGATATAAATAACAAATTGAAATCCTAACTTTGGTTAGGTGGCTTAGGTGGGTTAGGATTTGGTGACAAGCATTTTTGGGATTTTATGGGGTCATTACATATTTAGCTATGTTTTATTTCTATTAGCAAAGACCTTTTTCACAGTTTCTCTTTAATGAGACTCCACCTTCATTCTGATTTAACATGAATAAAATCAACTATTACTTTCCTGCAAATGCAAAAATTGCCTGAGAATAGCTAATATCATAAAACTGACCATTTAATGAATATTTTGATATTTGCTGATGTCTTGAAATGTTCTTAATCCTCTTTTAAAACCTGTCACCAAAATATTCATCCATACTTTAGTATCATTAACTCCACACCTGAAACTCAGTGATTACCTGGCTTGAATTTCAAGCCAAAGCATGGTCTGAACAGGCTGAAAAAAGCTGATACTCTAGACAGTGCAAATAATACCATGGAAGTGGAAATTCCAGAAATGTGAATATTGCCACCTACAATGTAACAAATGCTATCCCCAGTTTTAAGGAAAAGCAGATGGTGTAATTATGTTAAGGAGACCAGTAAAGCAAGAAGGAGAAAATCAAGGACGGTGAGAGGAGTGGAAATTTTGGGGCCCTCTGAATGGTCTGTATACTCAGGTCAGGTCAAGCAGTGTCACAACTCATGCTCTTGCTGCAGCCTGAAACCACTGTTGTAAGGTAGAATACATGATTGTGACAGAGGACTGTAAATTGCCAATTTGATAATTGTTTGTGGAAACCAACATTCCTCATAAACTTTAGCAGACCTTGCTTTTATTTTCACATGAGACTTTTCAATGACTGTTCCAGACTTGGCAGGATTATCATTGCTTGAATGAGAAACTTAGAAGTCTGTGGGATGCATGGACGGGTTCCCATGCAGGAACGGGGAAGTACACATAAGTACAGGTTACATATGTAAGAGTTACACATAATTTAGAATGGGTTAATAAGAATAATTTCTTGCAAAACTTGGATTTTTAATTTATTTTTTTTTATGTGCTAGATTTACTATGCATTCTATCAGGCTATTTAGGAAAAAAATAATATAGGTAAGGTCTGCAATTTGAGATTTATTGGACTTTCCTTTTAATAGTGCATAGAATCATAGGATCATTTAGGTTGGAAAAGACCCTTGTCATCAAGTCCAACCATCAACCCTACTCTACAAAGTTCTCCCCTACACCATATCCCCCAACACCACATCTAAACAACTCTTAAACATGTCCAGGGATGGTGACTCAACCACCTCCCTGGGCAGTCTATTCCAATGCCTGACCACTCTTTCTGTGAAAAATTATTTCCTAATGTTCAGTCTAAACCTACCGTGTCCGAGCTTGAAGCTATTCCCTCTTGTTCTGCCACTATTTACCTGAGAGAATAGACCAGCACCAACCTCTCTACAGTGCCCTTTCAAGTAGTTGCAGAGAGTGATGAGGTCTCCCCTCAGCCTCCTCTTCCTCAAACTAAACAGCCCCAGCTCCTTCAACCGCTCTTCATAAGATTTATGCTCCAGGCCCTTCACCAGCTTTGTTGCCCTCCTCTGCACTCGCTCCAGCACTGCAATATTTCTCTTGTATTGAGGCGCCCAGAACTGGACACAATAGTTGAGGTGTGGCCTCACCAGTACTAAGTACAGGGGGGACAATCACCTCCCTACTTCTGCTGGCCACACTATTTCTAATACAAGCCAGGATGCCATTGGCTTTCTTGGCCACCTGGTCATGCTGCCGGCTCATATTCAGCCACTTGTCAATTAGAATCCCCAGGTCTTTTTCTGCCAGGCAGCTTTCCAGACACACTTCCCCAAGCCTGTAGCACTGCATGGGGTTATTGTGGCCCAAGTGCAGGACCTGGCACTTGGCCTTGTTGAAGCTCATACTGTTAATGTTGTCCCAATGATCCAATCTATCTAAGTCTCTCTGTAGAGCTT